>JAJMRT010000625.1:0-11623 GCA_030558065.1 Geotrichum phurueaensis
AAAAAAAAAAAAAAAATTTTGATTGAAACAAAAACACATATAAATAGACTGAAATCTACAACACTTTTATAATTTTTTATCGAAAAAAATGGAAGAAGAAGAAGAAAACCTCAGAAAAGCCGTGGAAGCATTTCTTTCACCAGAAAGATCGAAAAGTTTAAGGAAAATTGCCAAGGAATATGGAGTATCCCCTTCCACCGTTCACGACAGAGCCAATGGAGCAAAGACCCGAGCAGAGGCCCGTGAAAAAACCCAAACGCTTTCAAAATATCAAGAACGATTGTTGGAGGAGCATTTGATATTTTTAGCTGAAAAAAAAATCCCCTTGAGCAAAATTAATACAAGAAAGTTGGCGGGAAAACTAAAAGCTAGTTTAGATTCTACAGCCGCTGACGGCTCTACGCCAGTAACCAACATTGCGTTTTTGGCGGGCAACAACGACATCATCTCGAAGCCTCTATCTGTCAACTGGCTTTTAGGGTTCTTATCACGGTGCAAGTACCTAGATTCGCAACAGGGAACGCATTTAGAGAAATTAAGGGACCCCAATAATGGTGACCGCTTGATTCAGAAATTTTTTGATTCATACTTTCGCCATTTTTGTGAGTTCGACATCGACCCTGACAATATCTGGAACCTGGAAGAAACTGTGTTTGAAATTAATGGGTCAGCGAATAATGGTCAATTAACCGACTCTTGTGAGGCTATTCATAATGATTCTGATGTCGAGTCTGATAACAATAATTATAATAATGCCCATAATACTTCTGAGATGGTTACGGCGCTGGAAATAGTGTCAAAATCTGGCGAAATTAAAACCCCCCTCTTGATTTATAAAAGGAACGGTAAAACGACAAGCTGGTTCCCTGGGATTGACATTGAAAAGCGCGATAACGCAACACCTGCGGCAGAGGTTTCAAACGAAATGATACTCAGTGAATGGATATCAAAACAACTTCCTTCCTCTAAAAAGAATAAATGGACATTTTTGTTATTAAGTGGGCGACTGTCATTCTTTTCACATCAAGTTGCTCTTAAATTGCTGGGGAAAAAAATTGTTACTTTAGCCGTTCCGTCTAACATGGCCACCATGTTTGAAACTCTTGACAGATCCTGCTTTAGCCGTGCTGAAATTCAGTTGGCCCAGAATTTTTCCTACAATTTTGGGGTTGGGTTGAACCCCACAATTGTCCATTTTTTGGAGGCCTACATGAAGCTTAGAACGGAGGCCTACACTTCTGATAAAATTATATACAGCTGGGGCAAATCCGGCTTAACACAAAAGAGTGCCAAGGTGTCATTAGCCGTGTACAAGGGAGAAAGAGATCATAATGTCGAAACTCCCAGTCATCCCTTACCAGAAAAGTCCGAGATTAAAACAAAACTCCGGAAAACCCCTACTCGCCCACCAAAAACCCGGAAAATAAGAAAAAGGAAGCTGGAAGAGGGAGAGAAAAAAATAAAAAAAAAAACGAAGAAGCAATGCTGAAAGAAATCGCTGAGTTACGGGAACAGCGGTACAGGTTTCAGTGCCTTGACGACGATATGCAAATGTTGATTGCTGAAGATAAAACGGAAATAAACATGTCCTCGATTTGAGTTGACCTGGTTAAACGAGAGTTGCAGGAGTTAAAACAGACTATAAAACGGCCCTGGTTGTCATGACCCAAACAACAAGCTTATCCAATCTTTCATCAGCCCATATTCTAATTGGTTTCTTCTAACTTAGAAGACGACTCTTTACCCAACTATTAATTTAAAATAAAAGTGAAATTGGTTTATACATTTCTACTTTTATGCTGTTTTTTAATTATATATATTGCGTTTTTCTACGGCGCTGACAATACAGTATTTTATTTATCCAATGATTAAAGTTGTCCAAATAATAGCTATCAAAATGTAGTCTAATCAATCGCCCGGGACTGCTTTATAAGACTCATTAGATATATAGGCATGCTTGAGAAAATCACAAGATTGGCAAAATATGTGTTTAAATTATCTTGTTTAGAAAGATCATAGCTCGGACCCCAGCCATCAATATTATTTGAGTGAGGATAGCTAAAATGCTGGCAGAAGGAATGAAAAGGAAACAAAAAGTTCTAAAAGTCATGTCGTTGGCCTCTCAGGCCATGGTCGCCCAAGGTGCGACTCGATAATAAATAAATAAATAAATAAATAAATAAATAAATAAATAAATAAATAAATAAATAAATAAATAAATAAATAAATAAATAAATAAATAAATAAATAGACAACATGGGGTAAATGGCAGAGGAGAATGCTTAGTAGTAATAGTAACAGGCATATAGATACACAGCTTACCTGTGTGTATACTCTCAGCCTGTGTATATGTATCTAATTATTTTTCTACTTGTCTAAAGTACCAGAAGAAATAGAGGGGGTTAGATGAAGATTTCTTCTCGGGGTTGCCATTGTAATGACTTCTGTGGAGGAGTATATAGGGTCGACCGAAACAAGCGGTATAAAGCGGTTATAAAATTTTTTTTTATCAATGATGCCTAAAGACTACGACTTAATTGATGGACTCTTGTGTGCTATAGGCACTGACTTGTAGACAGCTTTGAAGCATTAGCATTATCTATTAGTTCGTTTGTTAGAAACCTCGCTGGCGTTGGCGATCTATTTTAATCTCTTTTGTTTTTGTTTTTTTTTCGGCTGAGATTTGAGATTGATAAAAACTTGAATCACAATTCGAGCAGCGTATGGAAAGTATTGATTTGTTTTTATTATTATTATCTTTAATCTAAATCATTGTGATGGATATTTGGCAACCATGAGTTTTTTTGTTTGTTTGTTTTTTGCGGAGGAAGTGTTTATTATTGTTGCTGATGCTTCCCCATTAATACCCTCCCGGTTTTGTCGCCTCGGCTGCTGCTTCTTGTATGTACGAACTAAACGGTATCCCCCCTCGGATTCAAAGTAAAGATCAAAAAACCGTTGCCAAAAAAAAAATAGTTTAAAAAAGACCTTGACTCTTATTTTATTTTTTTATTTTTTAAAACAATTTCGTGGTGCTAAAAATATTGGTTTTTAACATTGTAAACTTCTTCAACAAGTCTCATCATGTCCAAAGGAAATATTCTAGTTATTCACGGTTACGCTCAGGTATGTCTAGGAATTTTAAAGCCCATTACCATCAATACCGCCCCACTGCTAACAAAAAAAAAACCTCCCCGAATTTCATTTCTTACCTCCTCGTAGAACTCTCGCGTATTAAGCGATTCTTCGGCCGCCATTACCAGCAAATTGGAAGCGCTGGGCTACAAGCTCCATTTCATTGACGCACCCATTGTCCTCACCAAAGCTGATCTCTCGCCCTCGTTCCAGACGCTATGGCCTGAAAACGATAACGCCACGCCTGATCTCCGCAGCTGGTGGATCGTAGACAAGTCTCGGCCAACTGAGCACTACAACCTCGACCGCGCCTTTGCTACCATTGACGCATTTGCGGCGCAGCATGGGCCCTTTGTCGGCGTAATTGGGTTTTCCCAGGGTGCCTCTCTCGCAGCGCTCCTGGCCTCACGCCTTACCACTCAGCAGCAGAAAGAAGCATCCACTACCCTTAGATTTGCCATTTTCATATCCGGCTTCGTGCCCAATTACAAGCCTCTTATATCCACCTACTTTGCCCATCCCGTGGCCCTGGCGTCACTCCACGTGATTGGCGCCAGCGACACGGTAGTGCGGCCAGCGCGCTCGCGCGATCTTGTTGCCAAGTTTGACGCTAACCGTGCAACTCTGGTATTGCACCCGCATGGCCATCTTATCCCCTGTGACTCCGAGACCGTTGACAGCATCGCCGCGTTTGTGGCCGAGTATGGCTCCGCCGCCGCCGCGGGGTCTGCCAAGCTATAGAATAAAGTTGTACTGCCCCCGTCCCTTTCTCGTCAATAATTGGGTTTTCGTTTTTTAGACTATACGCATCATTGTATGGAGCCCTGAATCCATGCGACTTTGTTGTAATCTCTGTGTGTATATGGATGTTTTTGTGCATTTGAGTTTGTCTATCTATGTTGATTTGAACTTTTTTGAGGTATCTTTTTTATCTTTTTTTTTTTTGTATTGGTGGGCGATTGATAAGATTACATCTCAAATAAAAGCCTATATAGTCCCTTTTTTTTTTTTCTATTTCTCCAAACATCGTCAAATACTTGATATGATTGCAGCCATACAATCTCACGCAAGAGAGAAGGGGGGAAAAGGCCCAGGCGTCGACGCAGCATAGCTCAATAGCCAGTACAATTAAAAAAAAGAAAAAAAAAAAAAACGAGAGAGAGAGAGAGAGGTAGAAGAGGAATAGGTAGATTATATGAAATAGATAAGATTGTATATATCGTTAGTCGGTTCTTTTGGCGCATGGTTTTAAAAAAATAGGTTTTTGAAAACCATGTACACAGTGCCCACAAACCCCGAAAAAATAAGCACTAGCCGCGGGCCCGTCAGCGTGAGCAAATGACGCGTCGGCCGCGAATAAGGGTTAAAGCTCGGGTGCAAAAATGGATCGTTATTGTTACTATTGCCATTATGCCCCGTGTGAAAAGCGCTTTGACGCCGCTGCTGCTCTAACCGGCCCGCGAGATCGCTCTCACTGCCACTGCCGCCAAGGTTAAAGCGTTTTTGCGCCATCTTCATCAACTGGATCTTGCGATGATTATCGTAGGAGCGCTGCTGGTGGTAATGCTTGTCAAAATCAAAATGCGGCACGTCGTAGTTGCTGCCTGTACGCGGCTGGGGTCCGAGCGGGTCACGGCCGCCAGCGTGCTTTGTGCTGCGGTGGGTTGTGTTGGTGTAGGCCTCGTGCTTGGTGTTGTAGAAATGCGCATCGGCCGCGCTGCCACCGGCGCCGCCGCCCTGATGTGCCTGCCGCGGCCGCCGATGGAAACTCGATGCCTGGTGCTGTGTCCCGGAGTAGCGCGTGTGTCCGTAGTAGTGCTCATTTGACCGCGCATTCCGCGTTGTTGACCAGCCTGCGCCGCCGCTGCCGCCGGCACTTCCGCCCGTTAACTCGGCATCAAAGGCGGCGCGCTTGGCTTTATCCTTAAGTACGTCGTAGGCCTCCTTGACCCGCACGTATTGCTTGTTCATCTCCTTTTTGCGCCGCCGCTGGTCGTCCTGGCTGCTGCTGCCGCTATTGGTTACGGCGATGCGGTGGTGCCGATCCGGGTGCAGCTGCTTCGAGAGCTCGTAGTACTTGGCTTTAATCTCGGCGGCGCTAGCTCCCATTGTGAGCCCCAGCACGTCGTAGTGGGATCGCCGGTCGGAGGAAGAGAGTGTTGACGCTAGTCGGCGCAGCAGGGTCGACGACGGCGGTGCTCTGAACGCCGTGGCGGGCCCATAGGGCAGAAGCCCGAGCGGTCTCGTAGCAAAAAACAAAGGCGTCATCAAAGAGGAAAAAGCCCGCGAGAGTGGCAAAGATCAGTCAATTATAGGAAGAAAGGATCGCGTTGGAGCAGTAAAATGGAGGTCAGGGCTCTAGCGCGGGGGAGAATTAATGTGGCGGCAGTATCAAAGCGAGAAAAAAGAAGTTTGACCTAGTAACTTTGATCCAACGTCAAAATGAACCATGCAAAAGGAAAAGAAGAAAAAGGAAATTTTCAATTAATCGTGGCCTTTTTAATTTTTTTTTTTGCTCGACCAGATTTAAAAAAAAAAAAAAAACTAATATTACGGTAGTTTTATTTGGCAATTAACAAGGTCCCATTTATCGAAGAGGTTTTTTTTTTTATTTTTTTTTTTCAAGTATTTTGATTCTCGACGTTTTAATTTTTTTGGTTTTGAAATTTACACTTTTTTAGCAAAATTTTAGGCGACAGGTTTCAAAATAAATTATATTTTTAAGGCTGATATCTTTAGTGTTTTGTCTCAAATGCTATATGTTCAGCCCCATAAAAAACTCAGAAAAGGATCATGAGACATTTGTTTAGCAACCTTACAAAAACAACTTAAATCAACAGAGCAATCTTGCTGAATTCGCATTTAAGCTCAAAAACTAAGTTACAAGTCATAGATATCAAGTCCTTTTTAAGATTATGATGAGTTTTTTCTAGGTAAAGATTGACTATTGAAGTTTTAAATGTTGAATTTTCCGACAACAGACTCATCTAGACTCAAATCGATTTTAACAAATAGAAATATAAATGCTTGTGTTTTTTTTTGCATACATAGAGTTGAATATCAGCACGCTTGTCTCTGCTCAATTGATATATTCTGTCAGATTGAGCCCTCTGGTTCTATTTGCCATTAGTTTAAGTAGATTTAAGTATTGATCAAATGTCAAAAAAATGCCAAATGTAAAAATCAAGGCCAACTAGTCTAATTTTCTACTGTCAGTTACTTGCTCCAAATTTGCAATGGGTTTTGTCTGATCTTAACGATTAAGGACACATGTTGTCGGTTTGCTATGGTTTGTCTCCTCATCGCTAACCTTACCAGCGATAATAAAAAACTAAAAGAGAGAAAAGAGTTTCTGCTGGTTGCAAATACTATTTAGGTGATAGAGTATATAAGCATGCTTTAGTCTCTCTCTATTTTCTCATGGTGCTATTGATATATATAATCTTATGAATGCATGAAAATGGTTCTATATGAGCCCTGTATCTAATTATGCCATCTCATTAAAAGGCCTTATATAAATATTATAGGTAAGTGAAAGCAAAAAAAGACAACAAAACAAAGCTTTGCGTTGGCCTTTTTTGTTGTTGTTGTCATTGCTGTTTGGTAAGAATACTTACAGAAAAAACAATAACACTACTAAAAGCCATGTAAATTAATAATGATGAGGTGAAAACAGAGCAAAAAAGACCAAAATTTCTTTGTCAATTGTTTATAATCACCAATACCGTTTTCAAGAAAAAAAAAAAAGACAAGTCACAGTAATAAAAAAAAACTAAAAGGTTGTGGATGTTTATGGGGTTTGGCTTTTTGCACGGCTGAACCTTATTATTCAGTGATGACACAGCAGGGTACGGGTTAACATACTTTCAAGTGTTTCCACCCATCAACTATGCCAAATATATCTACTAATTAATTTATTATTAATTATTATTATTTATATACTATTTATTGTTAATTAATAATTAATTAATTTCTTTTTACTTTATTTATTAAATTTATCACAGTGCCAACTTTCAACTTTCAACTTTTTTTTTTTTTTTTTTCCTTTCTCCTTCTCCTTTTTCTTTTGACTTTCCTTACAACATTTTTTTTTTCTCTTTCTTTCCCTTCTCTACCCCCTTTGGATTCCTAAAGTCTTTTCATTTCTACGGGCCATTAAGTCTCGGCAATCTAATTACCACTTTTTTTTCACCAACTACTAGAGACTTCTTCCATTGGGATTTTTGGACAGCTTGACGAACCTCTCTCTCCTTCAATTGATCTCTCCCTTCTTTTTAAATAGATAATTTTTTTCAATTCTTCATAATGCCTCTTTGTGGTGGAACTCCTAAGCCTAGTATGTATATCCATACCCACTGGCCGCTTTGTGGCCCTGGTTAATACATTTTTATTTTCATTTTTTTATAATTTTTTTTTTGAAATCACCCCCTAACACACTCCACTTCCAGTCGAAAGAAAAATTGTCATTCTGGGTGATGGTGCCTGCGGTAAGACTTCTTTACTAAACGTCTTCACGCGTGGTTACTTTCCTCAGGTCTACGAGCCTACGGTCTTTGAAAACTACGTGCACGACATTTTTGTTGACGGCCAAGCCATGCAGCTCTCGCTTTGGGATACGGCTGGCCAGGAGGAATTTGACCGTCTGCGGTCCCTTTCATACTCGGACACACACACAATCATGCTTTGCTTTTCGGTCGACTCGCGTGACTCGCTGGAAAACGTGCAAACAAAATGGGTTTCTGAAATTGTGGATCACTGCGAAGGTGTCAAGCTGGTGCTTGTGGCTCTGAAGTGCGATCTGCGCTCGAACGAGGATGACGGCGAACAAGCCGCAGCCGCACAGCAGGACAAGGCAGCCGGCGGCCCGCAGAGAAAGCTGATTAGTTATAACGAGGGTCTCGAGGTGGCCAAGAAGGTTGGCGCGTTGAGATACCTTGAGTGCTCAGCAAAAAAGAACCGCGGCGTCAACGAAGCCTTCACCGAGGCCGCGCGTTGCGCGCTGAGCGCCAAGCCCAAGGGCTCGCACGATGAGGAGGAAAAGAAGGGATGCATCATCATGTAATATTGTTTGTTAGTCCATGGCACCACCACCTTCATTAACAAAACCAGGAGTAAGCTAGATTTTATTTTTCATATTGTTTCACTTTCATAATTATTATCTAGCTTCCGCGCGTGGTGCCAAATTTGCTACTGTTTTTTTTGTTTTTTTTTGTTTTATTTTTTTTATTATCTCTTTTCTAATAATACAGCTTAATTAATTTTTACAGTTTCCATGCTGGGCCCCCGAGGGGACCTAAGCGTTCTCTTGCGGTGTGTGTGGCTCAGGGATGTGGTACGACGCCGCAGGTTTAAGTGGATAGGGGCAAAAAGCTGATCAGGGGGAACGGTAACCAGCAGCAACCGAGAAGTAACAACAACAACAACAACAACCAACTGGGAAAAAAAATTAGGGCTCAACCGGGAAACAAACCACCCAGCCAAATCGTGCAGCTCCCGCAGGCTGCAAAAAAAATCAATAGTACCTTGGCAGGACAAAAAAAAAAAAAATCTTTTAAAGCTTGGCTGGCTAGGGCATCAAACTTGTTTTTCCTGATTCCAGTGAAAGGTAGGAACTTAAGACGCGTGCAATTGAGCTGCCATTCACCTGCTGCTGAGGGTTTTTGCCAAAGGGACCTAAAGGCGGCTGGCCGCAATTCCTTTGTGCTTCACGTACTGGGAATCTGACTAGAACGAGTAAACGCTAGCGGTTTTTTTTTTTTTTTTGTCGAGGTGGGCCTAGACCTGAAATCAAGAATTACTCGTGCTGGTAGCGGCTGCGCCGACACTGCGACTGGGGATTGGAAGCATGGGCATTGACTATGGCTCGGAGTACACGTGTGGCTCGGTGCCACCCGGTCGCTGGCTGCCATTGCTGTTGATGGCAACCCAGCTTTGACCACGCGGGCAAGAGTCCAGTGCAGCGGCGCGGGGCGTGCTGCCAAACCCAAGGCTGTTGTTCCCAGGGCTACCAAGTTGGGCGGCCGCAGGGACAGTTGCTTTTGCCGAGGCCGCTGACCCCGCCGCCGCGGTTTGCCCCCATTGCCGCTGCAAATAGGCCATTATTGCGCGTGCGTTCCATAACAACAAGGCAGTAATTACTGTTCCCATCACTGCCGCCGTCGCCGCTACCACAAAGTATGTGCTGCTGGTAGTGCCGCTGCTCTCATAGTAATACTGAGGCGAGGACTCTTGTTGTTGGTGCATTTGTGGATGGTAATTGTCACTATCATTAATCACGATAGTATGACCTGGGTGCATACTGGTGCCAAGCAAACCCAGAAAGAAAATAAAAGAAATGTGCAAAGAGATCTTTGATGATCGGGAGCCTTGTCGGCGGAAAGGGATGGAAAAAGTTTGCCAAATGTGATGACGGCAGCAACAGTGTGCATGTCTCATGCTTGCAAGTATGATTATACGTGAGATCTTAGGGCCACTGGACCAGTTACCTGTGTAGATTTAAAGATTGAACTAAATGAATAGAGAATTGAGAGAGAATCTAGAGACAGTCGACCAGGAGAAACGCATTTTTTTCGTTTTTTTCAAACAGCAATTAAAAGACTAAAAGTGCGGAGGCCATTAAAAGTAATTGGTTGAGAGGCGGCAATAAGTTTGAGCAACATGTCGTACGTGCTTTAATGTGACGGAGATGGGCGATGTCAGTTATTGTTATTGTTGTTGTTGTTGTTGTTGTTGTTGTTGTTGTTGTGGCAGCGCTGAGCACTGACATCACAAGTTCTCAATCGCCAAAACTTTTGGAAGAATCTATCAACAAAACTTGTAAAAAAAAAACACACACACACACACACACATATATAAAAATAAACCACATAAAATTTTGTTAATCTATTTCTAATTAGATCTAATTTATTTCTATTTAACCTGCCTGTGATAAACAGTAGCTATCCCAACGCCTCTGCTCATACCAAAGATTTGGTTTATATTTTTGCAAACTGTCAAACTGTCAGAAACAAAACATTCAACTTAGATACAATATATAATAATTACTCAAGTCATGACAAGATGTTAAAATAATTTTTTTTTTTGTTTAAAACATGTCACTCGTAATGAACTTTTCTAAGTGCGATTCAATTCTAGGCATTTTATTTCAATATCTTGTAACGATAAGCTTTAAAACATGATACTTTGTATACTCCAACACAAAACTTGAAAAAAAAGTTACTAATCAAAAAGACATTTCTGACTAACCATACATTTCACTTTTTTGCTCATCTTGGATCTTACCTGTCACACTGGTCCTACTAACCTGATTCGGTTCAACCACATCCTCTGCTCCTCTTGCTGCGCTGGGTGTTCCCTCCCTTTGCAGCCTCTTTTCTTTCCTTTCTGCCCTCTCTCTCTCTTTTGATCCCCCCATACACCCACAATTTTCATTCAATAATAGCATACACAGCATAGCATAGAACCTTACATACAAAATGACCACGACACTATTGCCCTCTGTCAAAGCGCCGGCGCTCTCGCGAAGTCTTGACCACTACGAGGACGCTGGCGCGGCAGTGGCCCCCCGCAGTGAACTCACCACCACTTCTACCACCGCCGCGCGCCAGCGGCGTCAGCTGCTCATCCCGCCGCTCAATTTTGCCCTAGTGGCTGACGACGTCTACCGCTCAGGCCACCCGCTCGAGATCAACTACCCCTTCCTAGAGAACCTTTCGCTCAAAACGATTGTTTACATTGGCGACCGCAGTGACACTGACAACGCCGAGTACCGTGCGTGGGCCGAGGATCATGGCATTACTTGGTTGCATTTTGATGCCAAAAGCGCCAAGGAGCCCTTTACGGAGAATGATCGCACGGTGATTCGCAATACTCTCGAGATCATCTTGGACCGGCGCAACCTGCCTGTTTTGGTGCACTCGAATAAAGGTAAACATCGCGTGGGCGTGCTGGTCGGCGTGATGCGGATGCTGGTACAAGGATGGTCTCTTGCTACTATTTTTGATGAGTACATCAAGTTTGCCAATGGTAAAGGTGATGCTGACTTGGAGTTTATTGAAATGTTTGATGAGCCCGTGGAGTACGACGTGCGGTATGCGCCCTCGTTTTTGAACATTTCGTGAGTTTGGCCCATTTTTCTTCTTTATCTTTCTCTACCATTTGTTGGCAAAATTAAATTTTGCTTGGTGTGCAATCCTGCTGGAACTCGAAATGGTGTGTTTATATTTATTTTACAAAATCTTTTTTAAAGCCCTGAGGAGCTAAAAACTGGATCACGAATATGGGGGAAAGACGCTCTACTAACAATTCCCAACTTACCCACCTCACAATACCAATAACAACAGTAACAACAAAAAGAAGACACTTTAGAATACTGGTTCTCAAGCCCTCCTTCTATCTCACAAAATAATAACGAGTGGTTGACAGCAGTTATTTTTCAAAGTTTTACAGGGCATCATATCAGCTTGTCAAAAAAAAAAACAAAAAAAAA
>JAJMRT010000626.1:0-11590 GCA_030558065.1 Geotrichum phurueaensis
ATTTTATTTTATTTTATTTTATTTTATTTTATTTTATTTTATTTTATTTTATTTTATTTTATTTTATTTTATTTTATCTGCCTCGGCTAGACCAGTCAAAACGATAAACCAAGTTCTTCAAAGATCACCACTGCAATCCGTGGATTCTAGTGGGAGGGCAAGCTGTACTCTTAAACCAAACCATCAGTTATATACCTATTAGTCAATGTATATTAAATTGATAGTGGTATATATCTATCTACCTACAGGTAATACTGTTGGCAAATTTATACATGAATGAGATTTTGTTTCCAAACAAAATTATCCTTTTGCGCCCTAGAGTTTGAGTTCTGATTATTTCACATTAAGTTAAAGTATTTTCAAATGAAAAGTCAAAGGATATTGAACAGACCAGCTTGTCTGGTCAATAATATTATACACTTATCTATCTACATGAAGAATTGAAAAAAAAGATCTACTTAATTTCTTATTTACTTATTTACTCATTTATTTAATCAATTAATTTGAATTAAAAGAAACGGCTCAATTGGAATATTCATTTTTTTTTTGGTTTCTGATGCTTTTTCAAACGCTCAGATTTATCTTGTAGTGAAAATCTACAACCTACCCCTTGTCACGGCACTCATAACTTCAGTTGGCCAACATGTTAAATGTAACCACTACAAATTGTTTTCACAAATATCTATTATGGTGCCACGGCCTGAAGTTTCTATAATCCTCAATTGCAAGACTTTTAAATGTAATTTTTTTTTTCTCTTTCATTTTATTTCCTTTTATTTCAATCTGCTATTTCAGCTTCACAAACAAAATAGTAGCAGTAGCATCATTTACAAGTCTAAGATGGCTCCAGGACTAGAACAAGCAACCAGAAACAGGTTTGAAAGTAGCATGTTTCACATTCATCAACACCAATATCAGTATCAGCAACAGGACCAGCACGAATCAGCACGCACCCGTCAAGTCCGTAGCCGCTCAGTCTCTCATCAACTTGAGTATAACATTGACACTTTTAGTGCCTCGCCTGTCATTAGCAACGGAGACAACTACGTCCTCCACAATGGAGCTGCTCCTCGCAGCCATAGGCTGGACTCCCATCACCCGTTCAACAACTACCAGCAGGGTGTTAGTATTGACCGGCCGCACTCGGCGGGCGCAAGCCTGTACTCGCCAGTGTCAACTTTAGATGCTGCCGCCGCCCTAGATGTTCTCAATGACAGCTCCAGCGTGCTGCTCTATGAAGAGCGCAGAGATGTGACTCTTGAATCTGGTAAGAATTGTAGCAATGACTGCGGTGGCAGTTTATTGCAACCAGACAAAAACGGGTCTCAAATAAGCAACGCCAACACGCGGCACAAACCCGAAAGTGAGCTTACGCACGAGTTTGAAAGCAAACTCCAGCTCGCGGATAAACCAATGGCACTGGGAAACCAAGGCCGTGACTTGAGCTCGGGCAGCATCTACCCTGACGGTGTCAATCAAAGTTACTCTCCGCAATTGCAAGAATCGCCTGCCATGTGTCCGGCGTCAGCCGTGAGTGTTACGTCGAGGTATGCGGGCAGTGTCTGCCGCTCTGAGGACGTTGGTGACCTGATTGCGCCGCTGCCGAGTCAAAGGTAAGAGCTTTACCGCTACATGTATAGCTGTAACAAGATTGGTAATTTTTTTTTTTTTTTTTTTTTCTTTTAGACAAACCATTGTTGCCAGAAATGGTGCCGTATTTACTCTCATGGTTGCTGGCGAGTCTGGCTTGGGTGAGTACACTTATGGCGTTTGCTTTGAGAATTTGTATTGTTAACATAACGCAGGCAAAACCACATTGATAAACACGCTTTTTAACGACAGGGTCAAGAAGAACGACGACAAGTTGCGATACAGTGCACTTGATCATGCCAAAATGTCCGAAAAGACCACGCGGATTGAGGTACACGAAATGGAATATGAGGAGTCTGGGTTCACAGTCAAATTTACCATTGTTGACACACCTGGATTTGGCGACTACACAAACAACACTCATTCGTGGATTCCCATAGTCAACTACATTGATGATCAGCATAAACTGTACATGTTGCAAGAGGAACAGCCTGACCGGAGCCAAGCTGTAGACACAAGGGTGCATGCTTGCCTTTATTTTATCAGACCCTCTGGGCGAGGCCTTTTGCCATTGGATATCAAGGTTATGCAAGAGCTGTCAACTCGGGTAAACCTGATCCCAATTATCAGTAAGGCAGACTCACTTACCATCAAAGACCGCGAGCGGTTCAAGGCCAAGGCAAGAAAAAATTACCACAAGTTACTGAGACATGATAAAATTACTAACATTTTTTTTTATTTTTTTTTTTATAGATTCGCAATTCTATACAGCAAGCCGGGATTGAAATATACTGTCCTAATGACGTTGATGCAAAAACGCACCCGGACATTAGTGAAATGCCGTACGCCGTAATTGCATCAGAAAATATCGTCAACATTGGGGGCGGCCGCCAAGTACGCGGGCGCCAGTACCGGTGGGGCGTAGCCGAGGTCGAAAAC
This sequence comes from Geotrichum phurueaensis, assembly GCA_030558065.1. Lineage (NCBI taxonomy): Eukaryota > Fungi > Ascomycota > Dipodascomycetes > Dipodascales > Dipodascaceae > Geotrichum > Geotrichum phurueaensis. The sequence goes on from JAJMRT010000626.1 coordinate 2,530, forward strand.
GAGCAGCACTGCGACTTTATCCGGCTGCGCCGCGTGCTCATGGAGAAGTACATGCTGGACCTTGTTGACAGCACCATCGAAAAACACCATCAGCGGTACCGCAAGGCCTGTATGATCAGACGTATTAAGCACTGTCAGGAGGAGCTGGCAAAAACGGTATCGGACGAAATCAAGAAAGCGGCAGGGCCACCTGTGCCCGAGCCGAGCTTGGAGGGCGGACTGGTCACGCTTTTGCACATTTCCCGCTACGGTCGCGAGTACCTTGAAAAGGGCCGCATTGAAAATGATCCCATCTACCGCGAGCGCCATGCGCTTTTAAATGAGAAATATGCCGTCATGGTTGCTTTTCATGATGACCGTTTTGAAGCGTGGCGCACCGAACTCCGCATTAAACAGGCCGAGCTCAATAAAGATATCGAGCAAATGAACTCGAAGTAAGTATTTTTTTATTTTTTTTGGTGTTGATAACTAACAGTCATCGGTCATTTACAGGGCCGAGCAGATCAAAGCGGAGATTGTGAGCCTCGAGGCCCAGCGCGGATACAAGCCCTCGATGGAGCGAGAGCCAGAGCGCGAGACCGCCCGGGGATTGCAAAAGGCCCGTTACATAATGCGACGCTAGTATCCCATATTTTCCCAGCGAAATCAGCACTAGCCGCATACAGCCGCGTTCTTACAGGTAGTTTAAGAGAAGCAAACAAGAATAAATTAAAAAAAAAAGAAGAAAATTGTGTAAGATGTATAGTAACAAACCTATATTGAAATGTGAATAGTACTAGTTTGTCCAGGACAACGCATTGCCTTCAAAGTTACAACTTGACAGCCTGCACGCCACGGCCCCGGACGACACCGAGCCATGACGCGTCGCTATTCCAGGTCACGTAGTTGATCTCCTGCGAGTCCGTGTACGCCGAAACGACGGGCACATCAGAGGCGTGCGGGTGGACCTTGGGATTGATGCTAGGCTCGGACACGTCCCAGATAAGCGCCTGGCAGTCGTCAGCGCCCGAGGCAAGTATGTGGCGAGAGCTGCGCGCAGACCCCGCCGACGGTGCGGCGGCCGCGGGCGCCCAAGCGATGGAGTTGACGGGCGCCTTGTGGCCCGTGAGCGTGGCTACGGGCACGCCGGGTACACGCACGTCGAGAATGTAAATCTCGTTGGTATTGGCCGCCAGCGCCGCCAGGCTGTTTTCCTCAAGCGGGTTGCCAACAATGCGAACCAGCGGCACGGGCTGCTGGGGCTCATAAATGATGGTTGAGTGATCCAACGAGCGCAAATCAAACACACGGACCGAGCCATCGGCACCCACGGAGGCGAAAATGTGGGTTGAGTTGGCAACAAAGGAAACGTCAAATACCTCACTATCATGTGCAATCAATTGTGTATGCGCGGTTGAGGCAGTGATATCCCATACCGTACAAGTGGTGTCGATCGAGCTCGTGATGACAATAGAGGGGTCGGCCCGGTTCCAGTCAAAGCTGGTGACGGGCGGCATGTAGCTAGACTTGGTCTTGTTGATAAGTGCACAACGCTGCTGCAACTGGGCATTGTCACTATTGTATGCCCAGAGCCGGAGACAGTCACCCGTTGTAATGAGCTGCATGTTGGCGCCGCTCGTGTTGGCGTTGGAGCCCGGGTTGCCGCGTAGCGACGGCGGCGCCCAGGCAATCTTGGTGCAGGGATAGGGCACCGTGTACTCCGCGACTTTTTGAAACTCGAGCGATGGTTGCTGCGAGCCCGGCGCCCCACTGCTGCCATCACCATTGCCATTACTGCCCGCTGCGGCGGGCGAGAAACCTTGGACAATCTGAATTTTATTTGAGCTTTCCTCCGTGTAGGTTGACACAGCTAAGAGGTCAAGGCCCTTGGGGCTGCTGTGAGACCAATCGGCGGAGTAGAGTTGCCATTGCGACTCGTAGTTGGCGTTAGGTCGTGATTGGTGCTGGGTGGAGCTACTATGAGTTGAGGATGCTGATTGCTGCTGATGCTGGTGTTGTTGTTGTTGTTGTGATGATTGTGGTGGCTGGTCGTATCGATTGGCTTGTTGTGGCTGCTGCTGAGACCCAGCTGACGATGAAGTCGCGGCCTGTTGTTTATTGGTGTACAATTGAGGCGATCCGTAGCTAGGATTGTAATTAGAGTAGTAACCGGGTTGCTGCTGTTGTTGCTGCTGCTGCTGTTGCTGCTGTTGTTGTTGCGGCGGTTGTTGCCGTTGCGTGCCGGCGGCACCAAAGGCTTGATTAGGATCGTAGTTGCCGTTATTCATTCTGACACAAAATAGCTAAAAAAAAAAAAAAATGCAGTAGTAGTACAAAAATAAAAGAGGTCAAGTAAAGATGTAAGTAGTTGGATAAAACTTGGTTGATTTTCTTGGTTTTGTTTATAGGCAGCTTCCTGGCGTTTGTTTGTTGATGGAAAAGAAAGATACACCATGAAAGGAGGTTTTGGCATATGCTACTGTCAGTCATTACGTAAACACACTTGCGCGTAGGTTTTTTTTTATTTTATTTTTTTTATTTTTTTTCCAGCGTTTTGACCCAACCTCTCTGCATCATCACCGCTTCACGACACAAGGAAAATAAAACAAGGCCCGGCCGCGACTCAGACGACAAATCTACCACACCCAGCAAACATCTCACCATGGTTCTCCCTCGCCCCTACGTTAACCGCAAGAGTCTGTCGCGGGTCTCGAAACAACAATACTACCAGCAAGCTGTGGCAGCCCAGCACACGCAGGCTGCCGCCGCTGCTGCCAACTACCATCATCAGCAGCAGCAGGCCCAGCCTGTGCAATCGCGCCGCCAGTCAAAGCACAGCAGTAGCACTAGCAAGTCTGCAAATAAACATGTTATTTCTTTGCGGGAGTCCGCCATCATTCGGTATATTCGTCACCGCGAGTGGGTTGAGTTTGTTGTCGGCACGGCCCCGCTGCCCGCGCTGCCCGAGCAGGCTCTGCCGTTATCATCGTCGTCGTTAGACGAGTCCATAAAGCAAAAGGAGGAAGAGCTTACCCAGCTCCACGCTGAAATTAGTAGTGACAATGCTAGCGGCAAGGAGGCATTGCACCTTTCGGCCAAATCCAAGTTTTACGATGAAGCTACAGCGCAGCTGCGCGCGTCATTCCCCAGCGCCCTGGGTAGTAACAGCGCGACCACACCCGACACAAGCGCCGCAGAACTCAAGGATAAGTTTGACCTTGTGGTGGCGCCCTCGGTTTCCGTAGTGCGTCTTTCCTCGGAGCAGATTGGCGACTTGGGACTGCCGGCTTATAAGCAAGCGCCGCCGCAAGCGGAGCTTGACGCGTGGATTGCAAAGCACAAAGCTGCGGCGGCTGCGGCTGCAGCAGCCCCGCCTGCTGTTTCAGCTTCTGCTTCTATTTCTGTTTCTGCTCCGGCTTTCAGTGCTGCCCCGGCCGTTGTCCCCATTCCTGTAGCCCAAGACGCCACGAGCATCTTGGCCACAGCAGTGGCGGCGGCGACTGGCGGCGCGGTCACGCCGACGGGTGCTATTGCTCCTGTTCCCGCCGTGGACCCCGCTGCCACTGCGTCGAGCTCTGCGATTTTTAATGGTTCCGTCGCGTCAACCGATCTTTCGCGCTAAACACCACCATGACCCCCCTAACGACACATTTTTAAACTCCATAACTTTTTTTTTTTTTCATATTTAATTAATATTATTATTACCCTGTGTTCTCTGTTTTTTTTTTTTTTTTTTTTTTTTTTTTTTTTTTTTTTTTTTTTTTTTTTTTTTTTTTACTTTGTAGTATGTATACTATATATCAGTATATATGTTTTTTTTGTATTGTTTACTTTTATACAACATCTTCATGTAGTGTCAAGCGCATTATTTATGTTTTTTAATCATAGCCGTGACGGGTCGAATATTCTTCTTGACCTAATATAGCTCTGTCGGTCAGAAAAAAATTTTTTTTTTTTTTGACATTATAGAGATTACTCTTAGTTCTTCTTGATCTTGTAGAACTCAAGCTGGTCAATGACCGCCTGGCGCGACGCCTTCTTGACGCCAGCCCAGCGCTTGATGAATCGCCAGGCCTCATAGTCAGCCGGGTGCCAGAGCTTAAGCGCATCAAAGATAGGGTCTTCAGTCCGCGTTTGGTTGCTTTGTTTGCGGTCAATATAGTCAACATCAAGATCATTTTGAATGTGCTCAATAATATTTTGGTAATTTTCCGGGGATGTGAATCGAGTGTAGATATCCTTATGCCGGTTGATCTCGCTTGTTGCGTCCTCAAAGCGGGAGCCGTGAAATTGAAATCCAATATCCCACTCTACTGCGGTGATGGCGTCCAGCGCGTTCTGTTCCATATACACCCATGAGATGTTAGACACGGCGGTATGCTGGTAGACCGCGTCCTTAAAAGCAAGAAGCCGCAGATCAGTGCCTACAGCGGCGCTGCCAACAACTGCATTGGTCAACTCGCGGATTTTGGCGTCGCGCGTGCTTTCACGGATGACATCAACTGTTACCTCATCGTGGTGCAGTGCGAGGGAGGTGTATGGGTGCTCGATACTTGCAAGCGTAAAGACGTGCGCCCCACCAATAGGTGGCGGCAGTGCGTTATAGTTGTCAAAACCCGTGAAGAATTGGCTTCGTCCTGCCGAGCCCACACGCGGGGCGCACGCCTGACGGAAAGAGGTACGGTGACGGCCATTGACATAGGCGAGATTGCGCACCGCCGAGGGGGTGGGGCGACAGATGCTGTACCCATCATCAGCACCAATTACACATGCCCGAGTGATGAGTACCTCTAACATTTGAGCATCATCAGACTTGACTATCCTAATTCCATCAGGGTAAGCTTCAACAAACTTTTGGTGAACATGTACCTGCATGAGAGACAAGATTTTCTTGGGGTCAACATGATCATCATTTTCAAGAATTCTTGCAGCCTTGGCACCACCCTTGAGGGTGTTAGTTACAGTTCGATAGTTTCTATTAGAGTAATAGGCAAATGTATCCTGGCTGTAAACTTCAAAGTTGGCTAGCAACTCCTTCTCAGTAAAGCCGCGCATAATATCAAACAAAAACGGCTTTGTGTCTTTAATGTTAGATACAATCAGAGAAAGACTGCGGTCATCAAAGGCCAATCTCTCTTTGAAATTACCAGACCTGAGAAATTGGATCGCCTCGTCATTGGAGTTTGTAGCAACGGGGAGAACCCTGTAGTCAGAGTAGACGCCGGCGCCTGCAGCTAGCCACGCGAGCCACTTGATGTGCTCTTTCTTTAGTTCTGGTGACAGCACATTGCTTGAATTGAACGCTTCAAATTGGGGATGCAGGATTGCATCTGTAGCATTGAGAATCACGGGCTGGAACCCAATAGCCCACATTGCACGAGCCCAGGTCTCAAGGATCTTTTGCTCAAAATCAATTTCTCTCAGCGCTTCGCTTAGTTTCTGCTGGTCGTTGGCAAGCTCCTTCTGTACTGTCTCGGCGTTGAACGGGAAGTATGTATAGATGGTGTTGCGAGAATCGGTTCTCAAAGGAGCCTTGTTTGTTGAATAAGGATCGTTAAAAAGGAAAGGCTGACGCCAAGGCTGAGCTGCCTCAACAGAGGTGAGCTGATAGAGAGTGCCGGTCTTGATTGCTTCTGTGACGGTCTCATTGTAGTTGATACTTGCGAGCAAGCCTTCCTTAGTGGTAGCGTGGGTGGCCGAGTTAAGAATCCAGGTGGTGATATGGGTCGGGCCCGTGAAACCAATAGAGAAAAGAACATAAAAGAGGAAGAAGACAGCAAGCGCGCCGGAGACGATTAAAACTGCAAACTTTCGCAGGGCCGCTGGGGCTATCTGTTTGGGGCTGGCAGCAATCAAAGAGGATTTCAAGCTCTGATACGATCCAGAGGCAGGGAGTGCGGCCTGAGCAACAGTTTGCCGCAGTCGCTGGACACTGTTTACGATACTGTAAAGCAGATTCATAATAAAATGAAGGAGTACAGAATACGTTTAAAGTGAAAGAGAACCTGGAAGATGTGTATAGTCAGGGAAGAGTGTAAGTAAAAGAGAAAGACTAAATGATGATGCCCTTTGTTTTAATTTTTTTATTTTTATTTTTAATGATATTTTTTTTTTTTCTAACTGAAGAGGCTGTTAACAAAGCGGATATGCAAGATTTGCTGACCTTGAAGAAGAAAAAAAACAACAACTAAGTAACTGAGTGTATACTCAAAGAATCTCTTCAACTTGAGACCTCCTTCCAACATAACGAAAAAAAAAAAACCATGGTGATGGCTAGTGGTATTGGCTAGCACAACAATCATGTAAATGTGACGCATAATCTGATCTTCTTGCGATCAGAGTCTCTGCATTGGCAAAGAAAAAAAAAAAAAAAAAGACTAAAATACTTTAGATTTTACTCTTGACAGATTGCGCGGAGGTGCACACACCCACACTATACGAAGCAAAGACCCTCAGGAGCTCAATTTCACGGTGATCAGTTCCCATTACACATACTGCTCTTTTCCTCGTTTAATTTACTCAGGGAAGAAGAAGAAACATCCCTTGCGGCTCGCTGAAACTTTTGCAGGAAAGCATCTGGCCAAAAGCGGATATGAGCGTTTCTTCTGTGCCGCATTCGGGGAATATATGTCACGTACGTGACCACGTCTCTAACGCGCTGGCCTGTAGTCTATTCCGCTGCCTTTCTCGCACAATTTGTGAATAGTAAAAGGGACAAAGATCGAATTTACTGTGCTAACCACGAGAACATATCCAAATAATAATGACAATAATAATAATATAGGGACTAGAGTACACTTGTCTACTAATCGAGTTACTTTTGTCAATTTAGCTCAAAATACATGTATATATCTACAGCTGCAAATGCAAAGTACAGCTGGCATCTATGTGATAAGATCCAAAAATTGCTGGGTACTTCCCTATACCGTTATTAAATTTCAATGAAACTTGAGCCTTAATATATTTGAGTCAAAAGTTAATATCCAAGTATTAAGCCTCTTTTTAAAGGCAGCCTCATTTTAGTACTTGTCACTTGCGCTGAGATTTTTCTTTTTTTCTTTCTTCCACCTCCACACCCGAGTCCCGTCCCCGTACGAATAATGAATTTAACCACCGTACCGGACATTCTGGCTCTGCTGAACCAGTCTGTTAATATCACTCGTTCTCAGCTTGAAACGTACAATGATTACCTTCTTTATGATCTTGACTTTCTCTGGGACCACCTGCCGTTCCCCCCTGTTTACTTCACATACTATGTGATTATTGTCCTTGCCGTGTACATTGTTGCTGCATCTTCATTTGCAACCATCAGAAAGCCCACATCTGCAGATCCCGCTGACAAGCAGTCATCGCTCTATCATCCTCTCGATGATGCCAAAATTAATCCCTTTCAGTCGCAGACTCTTGAGGCGTCTGAGGCCTATCTGATGCCCGTCATTGGTGGCATTTCGCTCGTTTCAATCTACATGGCATTCAAGTACTTTTCCGCTGCCAACATTCAAGTCATCTTTTCAGTTTACTTTGCTCTTGTTAGTTCTGTCTCTTACGCCAATGTCTTCTCGCTTAGTTTGCAATCCGCAGCGCGCGTGTTTTTTAATGCAACAATCCCTCACTGGAGAATTTCATTTGCCATTGACAACGAGCATCACAGCGCCGGCATCGAGCCTGGTATTTCTCTGATGGAAAAAGAGGAAGCACGCGAGCGCAAGGAAAAGAAGGAAAAACTCCAACGCAAAGGTAACGTTAAAAAACTTGAAAAAATTGAGGAAGAGGAGCGGATTGAGCGTGAGCTCAGGAAGGCTGAGGAGGATCTTGTTAAAGAGGTTACTCCATCTACTGTTGTTTCTGATGAGCAGTACTTCAATTTGTTTTTTTCTCTGGGAGAGGTCTTGGGTCTGCCTTGCGGCATTTCCCTAGTTGCACTTCAGTACGTGACTAAGCACTGGATCCTTAGCAACATCCTTGGTGCAGCTGTCGCTATCCAGGGTGTGCGTACTCTCCGCCTTGATTCCTTCAAGACTGGCTTCATCATGCTTCTCGGTTTGTTTTTGTACGATATTTACTTTGTGTTTGGCACTGACGTTATGGTCACTGTTGCTACCAAGCTTGACATCCCCATCAAGCTTGAAGTCCCCCGGCCTACTCTTGAGGGAGCTGCTGGAAAGGTGATGAGGTCGACTGCCATGCTCGGTCTTGGTGACATTGTTGTTCCTGCGCTGTTCTTGTCGCTCTGCTTGCGCTTTGACCTCTATTCGTTTTACAAAAAGAACAAGGGACTTTCCTTCCACTTGGCAAGGCCTTATAGCAAGCCGTACTTTACTTGGGGTTTGGTGGCGTACACTTTCGGCCTGATTGTGACCATCGCGGTCATGCATGTCTTCCAGGCCGGTCAACCTGCACTGCTTTACCTATGCCCTGCAATCGCCGCCACGACGCTGCTGGTTGGTTACGTGCGTGGTGAATTGGCAGAGTTGTACGCGTTTAGCGATGTCGACGACAATGAACAAAGGGAGCGTAGCCGTGAAGAGCGCCGCAAGGCCATTGAGGCACAGATCAAGGAGGAAAAAAAGACTGCTGCGGAGAAAAAAGAAAAGATGCATGAAGTGAGTGAGGACGAAGACGAAGAAGAAGAGTCAGAGGAGGTGATCGATATTGAGGAGTCCGATTAACTTGATATTGCAGCTCAGCGCCGTTTTTTAAACCTATCTCTTGAGTATAATGGAGCAGTTTAGATTACTAGAATAATCAGTATTTAATCACTACATATTAATGCTAAATGCCGTCAAAGTTGGCGTGCGCTCGAACTAGAAACACGTTTTTTTGTTTATATATGGTGTGCACGCATTATGGTGTGCATACATTGCAAAAAAAAAAAAAAAGAATGTAAACAGTCTGAAATAACCGCCATCGTGCCGGGGAGGGCCGAAGTAGTGCACGTTAAAAAAGTTGGCAGTGGTTACTAGTGCCCTACTGAATGTGCTTAGCGTTGGTTTACAAGAGTAGAAAACGTGGGGGTTCATATAATAATAATAATAATAATAATAATAATAATAATAATAATAATAATAATAATAATAATAAT
>JAJMRT010000627.1:0-11510 GCA_030558065.1 Geotrichum phurueaensis
CTCCAACAATTCGTCCAGTATAGCGGTCTTGTTGTTGCAGTTCACTTGGCCCACTCGCAGAGGCCCGCGCGTCGTTTCCCGAGTACTACCTTTATTGATCATGAGGAATAGCATCGAGAGACTGGTCGTTCATAATCACTTCAGCAATTGCTAGTTCTGACCCCGTCTCAATTTCTTGAGTCTGAGTCTGGCTTTGGTTTTGCAAGCTATATCTCCAAAACCTCAGTTTAACTTGATCCATAAGTTCATGTATGTAAATTCATAGCTTTGAAGGATTTATATATGTAAATGTATTATAATTAGAAAAAAAAATATAAAATCAAAATTTTAAGCAGCAACGTAAACAATGCCAATAGAGTCAACCCACGATTGAATATTTCCCGAGAGACCGACAATTTCATAACCCTGAGGAGGCACAAGTTCATGACCACTTCCACCATTTTTGTTGCCAAAAACCTCACTTCTGCGGCTGTTGGTAATAATTTGCAGCGCGTCAACCCAAGCTCCAGAGCGGATGTAGTAGCCAATAACCTTTTCCCCCATCTGCAGGTGAAACTCAGTAGAATGACCACCTCTCTTGCCAAAAAGAACAGGAGGACGATCGCTGTAAAAGTACTCTACACCATCCAAAGCAGAACCAGAATAAACATTAATGGCAACGGGATCGGGAGGGAAGATAGTGGTCGTTAGGGGTCCATTAGAGTTACCGAGCTGTGCGGATCTAAAACCAGTCAAAACGCCACGACGACGCTCAAAGGTATCGTGAATGAGATCACGCTGGGTAAGCCGAACAAAGTCCTCAACAGTGACCTGACCTTGAGGAACTGAGAGAATTTCCAGTTTCAATTTGTCTTTGTTTCTATACTTCTGAGGCAACTGCTGGCGTATGTCGTCCTCGTACAAGAAAACAGTGGTCTGAGGTTGGTTAGGGTATTCTAAGTGGCCTCTGCATTCACCATCGACATGGATTTCAATCAAGTAAACACCAGTCACCGAGGTCACAAATGCACCATTTTCAACCGGATATACGTTGGGAGTAGAAGAAAATACTCTGTTTTCAAACGGAGATCTGAATGCTGGGTGGGCTCTAAATCGAAGGACATCGAGTCTGTGCCAGCCACACTCATTCTCGGGGAGACAGAGACGCAAACCGGGTTTCTTATCTCTGGTAAGATACCCTTCTCTTGTCATAAAAGTTCTGTTCCAGCAAACATAATCTCGAAGCATCACACCATAAGGTTGATGGGGACAGCCAAGCAAATGGCCAATCTCATGCATGAATGCACCCATACCAATGTTAAGAGCCTCAAAACTAGTTCCAGACTGGTTTGCATCGTTAGCAACCATATCAGTATCTGTCCTGGTTTCATCCATAAAGCAAGGAACAACCTCCTCTAAAGAAGACGGCCAGGCGTGAAGAGAATGGGATCCAAAAATGGCAAGTTTGATGTGTTGGGCACCGCCACCTAGAGCAGCATGACCTAAAATAAGATTTTGCTTCTTGTCCCAGTGGGTGTCAATGAAAATTGCCGCAACCATAACATCCTCTCCTTTATCTTCAAATGGAAAGCCATGGTCCTTAATAGCGTCAATCGCAATTGAATAAAGCGAGCCGGTGTCCTTACCTTTAGGATTTTGCTGAGCACGGTTAGGATCACGAATTTCAGCAACTGTATAGTTTGATCTGATAACATGAACCTTAGCAGTAGTACGAAGTCCCTTTCCGTCCCTGTTAGACAAGGTATCCTTGTCATACTCTTCATGCAATCTAAACGTTCTATGTCCAAACCCATTGCGGCTCATCTGCTCGTCTGTAAATGCAGCCATCATGTAGCCAGCCATTCTCACCTTTTTAATGGCCAAATCAAGATCATTTCCCTCCTTTTCTCTCTTGTAGGTAGGTGAGTCAAAAGTACCAGGAGAATCACTGCCAAGAATGAGAGCCAAATGAAGAGGGGGATTTTGGAGAAGAGGAACATAATGAATAGTAATATTGCTAGAGTATCTCTCCCCGTGAGGATCTTCGTACTCAATCTTCAAATTGTTGATACCTGCTTGGAGATGAACCAAAGCCTTGAAATAGCCGTCGGCAACAGGCCATCTTTGAGCTGGGAATGAATCAATGTGATGGTAAACGACAATTGAAGTGTCGAATTGAGTGTTTGCTGGACCAGCCCCACCATGAAGAAGAAAAATTCGTTCATGAACAGTATCCCCATCATGGATATTATGAAATCTTGGGGCATATGAATTCGATGATGCACCTGAATTGTACTGATAAGATTGGTGTTGGATTAACGTATTCGGTCTTGTGTCAATGTTAACGTGAGGAGGGGTAGGAGAGGTAGCTCGAGAAGGAGCTCTCGAGCTGCTTTGTGAGCCTGCCTCATCCTTTTTTTTTTTGAAATGAGAGAACATCATCTTGGGCAATGAATATCTTCGTGAATGAGTTGGATGATGAAAATAAGTCAAAAGTGAATAAAAGGAAAGAGAAGAAGCAAGATATTTAAAGACAAAAAAAGAAGAAAGAAAAAATTTTTGATGAGGAGGACGGATTTATTTGTATATACAAGTAGAAGCGCAAACATGTATGTGCACGATAAAGCAAACCTTAAATTTTGAAGTTCCAACCGCCAACTTCCAGTGAATTCGAGGTTGTAAATCAGGTGCTAAAAATCGTAATAAAAAATCGTAATGAAAAAAAAAAAAAAAATAATAATGATAATTGTAATGATAATGATAATACAAAGAGTAGGACAGAAAAAATACACACACAACTAATTAGAGTAACTCAACAGGTTTTAAGTATTTCAATTTGCAAATACTCAAAAGAGATTATCTAGGCTTAAGATCTATGCATCTCATCATTTATCTGTAGGTATGGAGATTCGAGTCGGTCTTCTACTATGACTCTCAAGCCCTTTTCATCCATAGTACCTGCGGTAATAAGCCACTCTCAGGCAGGCCATATCTGAAGATTTTTTTCTTCACATTTTTTCCAGAAAAAATCAAGGCAGTAAAGCCTGAAGTCAAGCTACCGTACGTTCTACAACTTCACTGTTTTGGATCAGCCTTTTTTTTCAAGAAATGCAAAAGATCAAATATCTTTCTTATAAGTTGAATGTCAACAAACAAGTAGAAAAGTGGAAAATTGGGCTATAAATAATAAAAAAAAAATGCTTACACTAGAGCATTTGTCTTTACGTGACTAACAAAGCAGGCTGTTCAGAACGCATTTGAAAATTCAGGATCTGATTGATTTTTTTTTTTAAAAAAAAATATAAGCCTTATAAATGATTTGGGATTGAAGTCAGTAAGTATACAAGAAAATGAGTGACATTTTCATAGGATTCTATTTAGATGTAAATCATTCAGCTTTCTTGAAAGGCACATCAAAGGTTTTTATGCCTATATCTTTTATCCATGTTAACTGATAGTATATTACCTTGGTATGAAATGATTATAACCATTGCCTGAAGCCTGCATTATTTTAGAACCTAAACAGAACAATGCCTAAATTTTTAACACGATTAATACTATAACAGATAACTTGAAAGCTCCAATACTGCTTTTATGAAGTAATATTTGCAAAAATCAGTTTGAGAAACGTATACTAAATCTCTAGCAAATCAAATCTATGGTTAAACTAGCTGATTGATATGAAACGTCTTTTTTTCATAAGAATGTCTGTTGCTCAACTAAAATATAATCATATTTACTAGTTTTACTGTCAATTCTTTTTTTCCTGTCTCATACATAGTCGATGTTCATTGTTGACAGAGCTTGAAATTCTAATATGTGTACACGTTGTGATCTAGTAAGGCTGAATTTTTCACAATGGTAAGACTATGTAAGTTTCAGCACTAAGAATATTTCAGAACGTAATCGTGGCAATTATCTGTAGGCATAAGCGATAAAAAGACATTACCAAGATAATGGGGTGTCCTTTTTTCGTTTCTTACAAAGTTCTTGAAATACTTTCAAGATATTTCCCTTTTTTTTCATCTTCTATCAACGCTTTTCATAACTGTTATTTTGTCAAGCACTTAACGGCTCCAAATTTTTCATTTGTAAACTTGCAGCTCAAACCTTCTTTTTTTCTATAGCTCAATTGACTTGACGTCAATACTTACACTCTTCATCGAGATCATTCTTCAAATATCCACCTACGTCTCAATTTAACTAAGCACTGATTAAGTCTCTTGCAACAATGGCTCAATTCGGTGGTTATCAAGACGGACAATACCAGCAACAGCAGCAAGCTCCTGGAATTTCTCCATCTCCGGTTCAGCATCAACCTCACTCAAAAAGAAGACATTATCCTACTCCTCAATATGATTTCTCAAATCCTGGTGCCACCGCTGCCGGGTATGGTAATTCTTCACCCAACAATTACCCTGGTGCCGCTGCCCCGCAAGCAAACTTTTATCCCGGTGCGCCTGGGTACGGTGTTGACTCTGCCGCGGGCTCTGGTCCTGGCGTTTTTACTCCAGCTGGGGTTTCATCTCCGCTAGAAAGTCATAACTACAATCAACCGATGCAGACAAATACAATCTCGTCACAGTTCAGTAACTTGAGTCTGGGAGGCGCACTTGGTTACGGCCAGCATAGTGCTCCTGTTGCTGCTAACGTTTCTCTCAATCAGCTTTATAATATTGATCTGCTCAGCTCACTTCCTCCTCCGATTGCAGATCTTTCTCTCCCCCCTCCTCCAGTGATTCTTCCTTCTGGCGCTGGTGATTTGAGAAACCCTGATGCCAACGCAAGCTCGGAATATGTTAGATCAACTATGAATGTTGTTCCTACTTCAAATTCTCTTCTCAAAAAGAGTAAGATTCCATTTTCCTTGATTTTCAGACCCTATACCTCTCTGTTAGAAGATGATGCTCCTGTTCCTGTTACTAAGGATACGAACGTTTGCAGATGTGATAGATGCCGGGCTTATATCAATCCATTTGTAAGATTTTCTTCTGGTGATAAATGGATTTGTAACATTTGTGATAAGGTTAATCAAATCCCGGCTGGTTTTGATGGTGATTATTCTAATCGTACTCAATCAGAGTATCATTCTAGAACTGAAGTTAAGTATGGTGTTTGTGAATTTATTGCACCTCCTCAGTATTTAGTCCGTCCTCCTCAAGCCCCTACCTATGTCTTTTTGCTAGATGTCAGTTCCCATGCCGTTGAGAACGGTTTGCTCGCCACGGCTGCTAAAACTATCCAGGAATCATTGGATAGAATTCCTAACAAAAATGATCTCACTAAGGTTGCTTTTATTGGTGTGGATTCTTGTTTGCATTATTTTCATATCCCTGCTCCTCCTTCTGAAGCTGAACCTTCTATTGTGGTTGTATCTGATTTGGAGGACCCTTTCCTTCCTCTTCCCAGTGGAATCTTGGTTAAGCTAAGTGAATGCCGTGAGTCTATTGATATTCTTCTCTCTAAGCTAGGGGAAATGTTTTCTCAGAATAAGAATCCAAACAATGCATTGGGCTCTGCTTTGCGATCTGCTCATTCTCTCATTAGCAACATCGGCGGTAAAGTCATTTGCCTTACTGCCACTCTTCCTAACATTGGCCATGCAAAACTCACACACCGTGAAGATCGTAAGTTTTTTGGTACTTCCAAGGAGACCAATCTGCTTAGACCTGCATCGTCCTTTTACAAGAGCTTTGCTGTTGATTGTCACCAAAACCAAATTACTGTGGACATGTTTCTATTTTCTCAGAAGTATCAGGATGTTGCTTCATTAAGTAGCCTTCCTCATTTCACAGGAGGCCAAACTTATTTCTACCCTGGTTGGAATGCCGGTGTTGCTGAAGATACTCTTAAGTTTGCTAGTGAGTTCAGCAAACATCTCTCTATGGAAATTAGTATGGAAGCTGTTCTTAAGGTCAGAGCTTCTAGTGGCATCCAGGTTAGGGGCTACCACGGTAACTTCTACAGCAGATCTGAAGAATTGTGCAATTTCCCTACTTTCCCTCGAGACCAGAGCTATTCTGTAGATCTGACTATCACGGATAATATTACGAAACCATTTGTTTCATTCCAGATTGCAGTTTTGCTGACTACCTGCAGTGAAGAAAGAAGAATCAGAGTTATTACCTTTTCTCTTCCTACTAGTTCATCTCTTAGCGATATCTATGCTTCTGCTGATCAGTTAGCTATTACTGCTCATCTGACTCATGCTGCGATCGAAAAGGCTACTGGATCTGGCCTTCAAGCTGCTCGTGAATTCTTGGATGTACGATTATTTGAGATGCTTCAAACTTACAAAAAAGATTTGATGTCCACAAATATTGGATCTTCTTCCCCACTCCAGTTCTGTGCTAACTTACGTATGCTTCCTCTTCTTGTTAACGCTTTGGGTAAGCATCTTGGTCTAAGAAAGTCTGTTCAAATTCCGTCAGACATGAGATCGGCTTCTCTGGCATTGTTGGGCACTCTTCCTATCAAGTACTTAATTAAGTACCTTTATCCTGACTTCTTTAGTCTTTACGACATGCCAGAAGAAGCTGGTTTGCCTAACGAAGAAACTGGTATTATCACGCTTCCTCCTAAGCAAAATCTCATCAGTGAGAGAATTGCTCCTCATGGGCTTTATCTGATTGATGATGGCCAGACCATCTTTATTTGGGTTGGCCGTGACGTTGTGCCTCAACTTTGTCTTGATGCTTTTGGTGTCCCCTCTGTTAATGACATCCCTACTGGTAAAGCTGAATTTCCCGAGCATGACAGTGAGCTCAACCAAAAGATTCGCACGATTATTGAGCAGCTCAGAGAAAAGAAGGATTCAATTACTAGACAGAGTTTGTTTATTGTCAAGGAATCTGGTGATCCTTCCATGAGATTGTGGGCTGCATCGAACTTGGTTGAGGATAGAACTGATGGTGCAATGAGTTACCACCAGTATTTAACTAGTGTGAGAGACAAGCTCAACACTTAAGTAGAATATTGAACAAACTTAGTAGTCTACCAATGATTGTGTAAATGTAGTGGCAAAGGTTTAAAAAAAATACTTTTGATGAGAAATTTAAATCCAGCCTATTTGAAGTTTGTCAAAACATTAAACCCCCATGGTTCAAACATCTTAGAATAATATACATTAAATACGTAGTATTCAAATAATCGTAATCCAAGGCTGTAACATTTTTCTAGTCTTTTTATATCATCATTTTAAAGTGAGGTGATTTGCACATATTAGATATCAACAGAATCCAAAAATTTACGCAAAAAAAAAAAAATAGCTGTCAAAAAACCTTGAGAAAGATATGCTGGAGGCACGAGTCACAAAGAAAGAAAACATCATTATTCACAACATCATGAGGTAACAACTAAGATTACCGATTAGATGGAGATATTTACAGCACAATGGAATTCTAAAAACTGGCCTAATATGCAAAACTATAAGAAGTTTAAGTACTTTATACTGTCCTTGTAACGAGAGACGTTTATACTTGGTTAGATGAAGGTCTAACAGAGGAAGCTGATTGGATATTAATCTATTTACAATGAGCAGACTACCAGGAATATCTATCAAACATAAAATCAGAAGCTAGTCACAGACTTAGAATAACGTCTGGTAGGGGATCTTAATCATATAGACAAATAGTTAATAATAAAAGGAATCCCTGGGAGTACTGGGCTCCCAATAGATTCGCGGGTCCGCGACATTACGTAAGTATTTCTATTATATAAGCGTTTTGTAAAATGTTATGTAAAAGTTCCCGAGTTAAAAGAATGTCAAAAAAAAAGAACTGACTGTCTCTGTCTTCCACTACCCGGGATAACTACAATACATCTGAGTACTGCAAAGGGCATGTCTTTGAGGCCCTTGTATGACCAAAAGCACCGCACTTTGTACACTTGCTTGAAGCCCGGCGTGGCCGTGCTGCCTGAGCCTCAACTACTTCAAACTGGCTCAACTCCCGCTGAGTGCTCGACCTTAGGAGTGAGCTTCGAGCCCGAATTGACTCAATACTCTGACGAGGCTCGATAGGTAGCTGCCTGTTATTTTTGCGCTTCAAATGCCAGTGCTAGTGAAAGTGATTGAGAAGAGAAGTCTCGCCTTGAAGAGCATCTAATGCATGTAAGCATAGGAGGCCATATACTCGAGTGAAATTGCCAAAACAAGTTGGGGACGGAGAGGGGTTTGTTTTTGCAAGTAACTTCCGTTGTTCTTCAACCTCCCTCATTGCCTCGTGCGAAAATCCAGCCTCGTGTAGCTCCATATAAGGCTCCTGATAGCTCAAGAGGGGTTTGGGTCTGCTGCTTTACTTGATTTGCGTGTAACTCGGCGAGCTGATTCTGGACATTCTTTTTAACTCGGAAACTTTTACATAGCAATTACATAATGCTTATACAATAGACATACTTACATAATGTCGCGGACCTGCGAATCTATTGGGAGCCCTATGGCGGGCTTGAATGAATAAATGTATGTTAGGCTATAACTGATCCTCAGTCTATTATAGGCACCCAAGTTATTGGCCATCAAGACTAAAAAAATGAAATCAATAATTATAATATAAACCAATGGTTTTAAGGCTTGTCTGACCTACTCCGTTACAGTCCTGCTGTTAAAGTGAGTAACGTTTGAAAGGTTTCGTAGCTTAAGTAAAAACTTTTTACGTTACGACTATTTTCATAATTCTCATATTCTAAATACTTATAAGGCTATCATAAATTAAACATTATGTTTTCTTGTGAAATTACATGTTTTTACACCTTCAATACATTTTTACAACTGTAATTTTAGAAAAATGTTCAAGTTTGAAGGTTCATTAATTCACCATTTTTCCAAATTAGCATTTGAAATTTATCACTTTCAAAACATTACAATCACATGATTGTCTCTTTTTCTTTTTATGCGTGTGCTTTTAACTGCACTCCTGTATAGTTTTTTTATTAAAAAAATACTTCACATCACCCCGGACAATAATCAGCATCTTTAGAAAAAATCAATCTTGAATATATCCTTCTCAATACAATATGGATCTGGAAGTAGTGGAAGCAAGATTTTCAAAAAGAAGTTCGGCAGAGATCGCTTTACGACTTGTCCAGTCCAGTGTGATTCTATGCGAATCGTACGACCATGTTCACGATTTGTTTCAACGGTTTGACGCTATCAACAACACACAGCTTTCGCAAACTCTTCCCCCATCTCCACGCGCAATAGAAGTGCCAACGCCAATACTTACAATGGTGCTGAAGAGAGTATATTCGGCGGCTCAACTTCCTGGGTATTTAAGGGACATTTTTAATATGCCTGTCTTTCCAGTTGCTGACGACGACAAGTTTAACTACAAGCCCTCGGAAAAAGGGAAAATGGGCTTTTCATTTTACATGTTTAAGCATGATTTTGACGGCTGGTTCCCGCCAAAAATTCTTGAAGTGTTTAACGGTGGCGAGTTTACCGTGAAAATTGTCAACTCAGAAGAACTACTCAAACAGAAACGAATGCTACTCGGAAATATTGTAATAGAAGTTGCTGACGACAATAATCCCATTGATCCCGGACGGTGGGAGATAACTCCAATTACCAACCGTTTTCTTTTGGAATACTATATTACCTCCGATAGAGCTCAGGATCGCTGCTACTGCTGCAGTTTAAGAGGGCATGTCAAAAAGAACTGTCCCGTTCTATTTGCAGTAACAAATAACAGACATTCTCTTACGAAAGAAACCGCTATTGAAACGCCCGTTAAAGCAAAGAAAAAAAGAACTCGGGTTCACAAGACTAAGAACGAACGAAAAACTATTAAACCTCAAGATGACCTGCGTCCGACTCCCAGCGATTCTCGATGGCCGAATGATAATCCTCGATTCACTACCAACTGGCAATTTTCTGATCACCTTAAAAGCAGCATCACGACAAATCGCAATATTTTTAGTTCTTTCACACCTGTTAAAAACAAGCGAATTATTCTCAATGACTCAACAGCAGGGAGCGGTAATAGTAGGATTCTGTTACCCAGCAAAACGTTTCCCCTGTTGGGTCACGGCACCGTGCCTCTTGTACTTGTCGATCCATACACTACCCGGGAGATGAAATTGATTTTAAAGAACGTGCTTTATGTTCCTGATTTGGGGTCCAATATTTTTACAATGAGTGAGTTTTTCAAACGTGGATATTCATTTTCGATGGACCATAAAGGCGCTAGTACCACTTACAACAATGAAAAGTTTTACTTGGCAAAAATGGTTGCTGGTGAGCCTTATAAATGTACTACCCAGGTCCGTTATTCCTAATGGAAGTCGCTAAACAAATTGTTTTTTTATGTTATTGCTCAAATGTTGCTTCTGCGTACGCCGCTATATCTATTTATTTTTTATGTTATTTTTATTTATCGACCCTAGATGAAGAATTGTGTCTTCCTGTCATTCCTAGGCAGAAATATGTAGTCTGGTGAAAGCTATTATTTTGAAACATGTTTAATGTTACTTTTGAAATTTTCTAAATGCTGATTTCACTGTCTTATTGAAGTATATAAATTGTTTTCAATTACAACCACCTGCGTAAAGTCTACCAAGTTTCCGGAATCATCAAAAAATTGCATTTAAATTGAAATAGCATAATCTCACGACAAACAATATGAAGTTACTATAAGACATTTAACCATATGATAGCTAGATAGCATAGAATTAATATAAGGTGGTTCTTGATGGTCAGCTTAATAGCATAGCCTGTCAAGGTTTTACCGGCTTGCCCTCCCACTCAACATAACACACTGAAGTGACGATCATGTCGAGTTTCCCTTGACACACGGATTAAATTCGTGGAAAATTTGGTGCCATCGAAGTGAATGAAATATATAGTGAATGGCGCATTCCCCGCTAAAGGCTTATTTTTGTTGTATTGATGTCTTCTGTGTATATTTTTTAAATACTTATAAGAACAATAAACTGAATATATATATATATATATAGTATACTATATATAGGCTAAACAGGAGTCGCCGATCATTCCAAGAACCCAATCACCCTTTTTTTTGAAATAGCTTTGAAAGCACATGTAAACACCAAAATAAAAAAACATATAAATAGACTTAAATATTTCGGATTTTCATTTTTTCTTCAATAAAATGAATCAAAATAACATCCAGAATGCTGTGGAAGCATATTTGTCACAAAATGAAACGAAATCTATAAGAAAAATTGCGAATGAATTTGGAGTAGCCTACTCCACTCTTCGCGACCGACTCAACGGAGCCAAACCCAAAAGCAAGGCATACGAGAACCGCCGGTTGCTTTCAATATATCAAGAGCATTTACTGGAAGGGCATTTGATATTTTTAGCTCAAAAAAAGACTCCTATGACCAGAATAGATGTCAGAAAAATGGCTGGAATTCTGAAGTACATTAGGCACCCATCCGGAGAGTCTAAATTGGTGTCCAACAGCTGGCTTCAAGGATTCTTGTCCCGGTCAAAATATCTAAAAATACGAAAGACAAAGCATATTGACATGCCAAGGGTCCGAGAGAATGGTGCAAGCTTGATTTCACTATTT
>JAJMRT010000628.1:0-11507 GCA_030558065.1 Geotrichum phurueaensis
GTGGGGGAGGATGGATGGATAGAACGTATAAGAGAAAGGGAGAGGCTAGAGATAGTTGAACTACTCGGTGTCTTTTTTTTTTTTTTAATTTGAAATTGCCTAAAATATATATATATATATATTTATTTATTTATATGGTTTATGCTATATTAGACTTTATATTATCAAGGTATTTATCGTTCTTATCTTGTCTGGGGTTATTATTAGCGACTTTTTTTTTTCTTCTTCTCTGCCTATTCACTGTTTGTTTCAGGCCATGTCAATTCTGCAATAAAAAAAATGAATAAATAAAAAGTAGTTAAACAGGTACAAAGTCTTAAGGAAAAGAAAAAAAGTAAGAATAGTTTAGGCCTATCATAGTTGGTCTCAATCTTTAATCTTGAATTACAATGAACATGTACCAGAGACCCGGGAGAATTTCCTTGGTGCCTAGTACCAAAAGAAAAACTATTTCTGACGGCCGTCTAGTAAATTTAATTTGTATTGTATATATACTGCGTAAGGTTTTGTATTGTATACTGAAAATCACACGCTACCCAAGGCCAGCTTTAAAAAAAAAAAAAGTAGCTTAAATACTAGGCATATCTTCACTACAATACTTACTGGACTCACTTCACTAAAAAGCTTTGCGGCTCATGGGAAAAAGTCTTTCCAAGTTTCCAAGCCTAGGAGTAATTATTGGCCCGTTACAAATGGCCCTAAATCCAGGTAAGCCTAGTGTCTTATCAGTATACAACTACCCATTGGAAAGATGCTACTATACTACTGCTCTACACATTGAAATTATTCATGGAGAATTCAGCGCCATAAAACGCTTAAACTTGATATACGTGCTGACACTGCTACTTTGCCAGCTTCATAGAGACGAACGTTTTAAAAATTCATGGCTTCTTTGTATATCTTTTTTTTTATATATATATTATTGATGTATCTTGGGAGTACTGGAAAGGTCTGGGGCATTTTATCTTTAGGGTTAAGAACTTTCTCTGGGTTTTTCCATTCATGTCACTACGTGTCTTGTCACATCCACGATAAATCAATTGATTGTTTTACACTTTTTTGCAACGCGTGTTTCTTCTAAAAGCAAGTATTGTAGTATGAACTGATAAGCAAAACGTCTAAAGTAACAATACAGTATTTAAAATGTGTATAAAGTTGCAATTTTAGTTTAATTTTGATTCAAAATTTTTTAGCTCTAGTAGGGCTTCTCCAGACCTAATATTAATACTTGTTTCAAGATATATATGATTTAATTAAACATTTATTACAACCATTTATATCCTGCCAACAACGCTTGGATATAAAATAAGATAAGTACTGAAAAAATGAGGTCGAGTTATTTTTTGCACCATTCCAAAAAAACATATACTTGAAGTTCACGCAGGTGAATTTATTGTTACTAAAGAAATGTTTTAGTTTTTTTTTTTTTTTTTTTTTTTTTTTTTTTTTTTTTTTTTTTTTTTTTTTTTTTTTTTTTTTTTTTTTTTTTTTTTTTTTTTTTTTTTTTTTTCATTTTTTCACTTTCAATGCGCTTGCCCATTGCTGACATCACTGCCTAGATGAATGAAAAATAATAATAAAAATAGCGCCAAACTATTGCCAATTTTGAATAAGTGAATGAACCAAAAAAAAAATTACATGATTGTGTAGACAGAAAAGTGAAAATAGCCAAGTTTTAGTTCTTTTACGACTATATGGTGTAAAAAACCTATTAACACTTTGAACTACACGCATTAAGGTGCTAACATTCTGCTTACAAAGTGTATAGGTTATAAAATATATACATATTCATGATGTCGTGCAGTTCTCCTAGTCTGTCCTAAAGTTTATGTCTGGAATTTTGACAGTCTTCTGTATTATATCATAATTCATTGTTTCAAAAAAAAAATTATTTGGTCTTTGCAGCGTTCTAGGTTAACCCCACCGAGAACCTGTCAAGGGCCAGTTTTTGTCAATATCCAAAAAAAAAAAAAAAAGCAAAGGGAGACAAACTTGACCTAAGCGAGAATATACATTTTGTAAAGTAATTGTACAAGTCCAATAATAGCAGCGCATCGCACGCATCTGAAATGAAAAAAAAAAAAAAAAAAAAAAAAAAACCTGCAGGCACGTCACCACATGGATCATGGTCAAGCGCAATCTGTAAAGGGCCTGAGCAATTGTCTGTGCTGGCTTCAACATTACGGGGAGAAGAGCTAACTTCAAGACAAAGCCGTCTGCAGTAGTGGTTTTATTTTCATTACTATTTTGATAAGCCACTTCTATTACTTTTTATTTTTTGCAATTTTTTGCAATTTTTTTTTCCCCCCTTATATACTTGGTATAAGCAAGTCTGTCTCTCAAATATTTAACTTTAGGGCCGCAGGATTTCCAGTAAATTCAACAACTCAAAACATATAGCTTAACCTATTTTTCAATTTTTTTTTGAAAGGGTTTGACTCAGAAACTGCGTAGTGTTCATGGATATTACCTCTGTGTTGGTAACTGAGTACACTAGTCTCCAGATTGCAGGTTTCGAGAATCAAGTTTGCTCCGACCTCGCAGCGAATCATATACAAAAACTTGGTTCAACCCTAGCACCATGCGTTAGTTCAAGATTCGGCACTCTTCAAAAAAAAAACATTGAAATATGCGATAAATCTATCCTTCTTAGCTATATTTGGACAAGAGAGATTTTGACACGATTATTTTCTTGGTAACGGGCAAACCCGCGAAGGGGAGCCATGACGTGCGAATAGACCTTTTAGGTACGAGTAGAGAGAAAATATCTTAATTCTATGAATTTCCTTAAATCTTTGGGGGGAAGATTTAATTACTAAGCCCTTCACGTTTCCAACCGACAAGATTTCACTATTCATATTTTTTTTTGTTCTGAGTATAATTTTCAAATAGTTATAAGGACAATAATCTGATTATATATATATATATATATATTTTGATATCTTTTTATTTTTTCAGATTTGAAGCTGCTTTAAAAGAACATCAAAATTTCATTATGTAGAGTTGATCTTTGAATCTTGAAAGCTGATACCATAAGCTGATTTCTACAGTCTTAAAATATTTCTGCATTTAGTTATAAAGCTGAAAAAAAAAATCTATAAATCAGATACTATTATTTGCCATTAATTTTACCAATAGGGGTGTATAAGTTTTAAAAACTGAGAATTTTCGTTACCTGAAGCGCATTAACCGAGAATAGCTGTAATCCCGCTGGGCAAGACTTTGATACCTTAAGGTAGCAATATAGCAACAGTTGCAGGAGGATACTAATTCCGCCACCAGAGCCTCCAAATAAAATATCAGTATTAGTTTTACCATGGCCTGCTAGAATTTCTAAAGATTGGCATAAAACAAATACTATTGTCCACAAGCAAAATATAACATAATAGTCTTCAACAGAACCATGCTTTAGTCACACTTTATGAAGAACAACCCCTACTTTAGCCAACAGTAGCTACAACTTTCGCAAAAAAAAAAAAAAAAGAGGCACATAGTATCGTTGTAACCCACTCCTGGCAAGTCTACATGCACAAAACAATTTCGCAGTTCAAGGCTAAAGAAAATCCTACTATATATTTATGAAACTTATTTATTGTCTCACATGCATTGTGAAGCTATCTACTGTAGTCTTTAGTTCAGACCGAGTGCCTAGTGAATTTCTTTTGCTTGTTTTCTAGTATTCTTTGCGCTAGCTTTCCTAGCTTTTGCACAGATAGGCATGCTCAAGTGACTTTTTGTTTTATTCTTCTTCTTCTTCCATAGCACAAGGCTCAACGTGTGCAGCTTCAGGTTCAAATATACCCTAGCTTAGATTGCTGCCTAGAACAGCAACGTGTCAGTTAGTGCGATAATATTTGACACGAAATGGGCCGCCTTCACTAACTATCATGGATCAAGACAAGAGCGTCTGACACTATAACTGGCCGCCTGTCGGCAGTCCTATCAGAGGAAAACTTAGTTTTTGAGGGTACAAGTCTTATGTAAATTGTCACAAAGTTTTAGCAGCAAGTAGTATCATCACTTCTTTTTGTTGGTTCGGTTGTTGGGAGCCAGAAAAATAGCAACACTACCACTACCATGGTAGCCAATCAACGACCACTAATCAGAGTTGTTAAAAAATATATATATTTTCCAAGTCTCTCATGATTTTTTTTTTGATTTATGAAGAGAAACATGCGATAAACCCAAACCAAAGTTGGTGTTAACACTAACCCTGCACTGACACTAACTTGCTGCTTCTGCAACTGTTGTACAGGATGCGCATTTTAACTTTGCTTAACCAAACCAACTTTTTTTTTTTTTTGAGTTTTTGCTGCTCGTAAAATGTTGTTTCTGTGCGCTGGCCTCTAATGGTTAGCATTACATGCATGTTATGGTTACACTGAAATGCAAGCCCTAGGTTACACTGACACCTGAAATAAAGTATACTTTCCTGTGAAGAAATTCCAATAATAATAATAATAATAATAATAATAATAATAATAATAATAATAATAATAATAATAATAATAATAATAATAATAATAATAATAATAATAATAATAATAATAATAATAATAATAATAATAATAATAAAGTATTAAATTATACCCACTAAAAAAAAAACAAGTTTATGACGTTTATGTTATTTCGTTTAATGGCCAGAATTGAAAATTTAAATACCCTAGATATACCCTGGCTCTCTCACTATTTTTCATTTGAAATGCAAATCAGATATCTACTCCTTCAGTTTGATAGTATTAAACATGATATATTTTCTCTGGGTAATATTTTACTCAAGTAAAAGCAGGCGCACTAACTGTCAAGCTGCTCGTGTAAAATCACTTTCTTCGCACAAGAAATCTTAAACTCAACTTGCATAAACCCCATGCACTTGCATTCTGCATGTGTGAAAAATAAAATTATTTTGTTTGTTTACCATTTTCCCTAAAACTGCTTAGGTTAAAGTTTCAAGTTGCATTTTTTTTTTTTTTTTAGCTTTTCACAGGAGAAATATCATGGTTAGTGAAAAAAATTCTATCTTATTCATCCTTTTATTTTTTATTTTTTTTAAATTTATTTTCTTCTTCTTCTCCTTCTTTTCCTTCTCTTCTTCCTTTTTCTCACATCTATTTCATCCTTCTCTCTCTTTTCTCGCATTTCTGTATGCTTCTGCTGCTCACCGTCTGCCATCATGTACTCGTCTAATCCGTCTTCTTTTGAATGGTCCGCCCAACAGCAGCTCGTCTACCATCAGCAGCAGCAGCAACAGCAGCAGCAGCAACAGCAACAGCAGCAGCAACATACACAGCAAGTCATATCTATGCAACAACAGCAACAGCAGCAACAACTCTACTCATCTATGCAGTCTACACCTATCGATATTTCTTCTCCATTTTACATTCCTCAGTCCAAAGTATACGCTCAATACGATTATCAGCAACAACAACAGATTGGTCAGCCCGTGCTTTCATCATCATACTCCTCCACCACTCAGAACAATAATGGCTACCATAGCTCCAGCAGCTCTGTAAGCTCGCATTACTCCCCTCTCCTTTCCCCCAAATCGGGCCAGCCCCCAGTCTTTGCTGCTGCGGACCCGAGCCCCTCTCCCTCGTTCAACTCATCCGTTCAGCATCATTCCCCCTACAGCGACGCATCCCTGCCTCCGCCTACTCCATTGTCAACCGCAGGCGTCGCCACAGAAACATCAAACAATTCTATTGCATCGTCATCAACCGTAATTAGCATCATTACCAGTATCGGCACTATTCTCTATTCGTCACCATCTGTAGAAAACGTTCTCGGCTACCCACAAAATTTGCTCACAAACTCGTCTTATCTAGACTACATCCACCAAGACGACCTGGATGAGTTTATGACAACGCTCAGTGAAAGTATCTCCAAGGGCACAATGCTAAACATGGTTTACCGCCTAAAAACAGGCGCTGGCACATTCACAGCTTTCACTGTTGAGGGTAAACCGTTTTCTGACGACCTGCTCGCCAAAAAGGATCTCATTTCTTATATAGATACATTTATCAAGGAGCCCATTGCGGCCCCGGCCAATAGCGCATTTAGCGGATTGGTACTAGTTGCCAAGCCGGAGTCATCTCCTACTATTACTCCGCGTAACCTGGCCAAGCAAAATAGTCTCTGGGAGCGCCGCAAGGCCAAGCTCGCAGACCAGGTTGATGATCTTGTCGTTGTGATGCCGCCAACAGTAACTACTTCGCCAGGTCAGGTAATTGCTGATCCCTGTAGCAGCGCGACGAGCGCGACATCGTCTATTCACTCTATTCATTCCACTATTTCGGACTATGCATATCCTCCTTTACCTAGCAGCGGCTCGTCTTCGCACCTTCAGTCCCCGAGTTACTTTTTTTCAGACGACGAAGCCCCTGCCCACAACCCGGTGTCACCAACCATTGTTTCTGCCAAATCCTTTGCCAACTTGGACAACAGCTCGTCCACGTCGCTAGCTAGCATTAGCTTATCAGTTGGCAATGGCAACTCCGCACCCCCCTCGCCTACCACGACTAATTTTGTGCCGATCCATAACTTTAACTTCGAAGACGATCTGACTGAGCAGCCCCGCATCCCTGTGACGTTTGACTGTTTTGACGATACGGTTACAAAACAAGAGACGCTGCTTCCGCACATGTTCAATGTTCAGTACGATCAACGCCAGGCCCAACAGACGGTAGATCCGTCACAAGTTCAGCAGCCATCTCGGTCAGTCGAGGAAATGTCACAAACGGTGCCACAACAGGTGTCACAATCGGTGCCACAGCAGATGCCACAACCGGTGCCACAGCAGATGCAACAACAGATGCAACAGCAGATGCAACAACAGATACAACAACAGGTGCAACAACAGATGCAACAACAGGTGCAACAACAGGTGCAACAACAGGCGCCGCAACAGAGGTCGCAACAAGATCAGGCCTCTCAATCAGTTCAGCAGATTTCGCAGCAAATTCCACAACAAATGCCACAGCAACTTCAACAGATCCCGCAACAGCAGATTTCCCAGCAATTATCGCAACCACAGCTATCACAGCCACTGCCACAAGCAATTTCGCAGTCATTACCACAACAGCAAATGCACGTTCCCATGCCTCAATCGCAACCTGTCATGCCACAATACCCCGTCACTAATTTTTATATAGACCCGACCAAACTACCAGCTAATTCTCAGTCAGTCGTTGTAGACATGTATGACATGGCAACGATTCAACAGCTTCAAATGATGGGCCAGCAAGCGCTGCCCACGCCTTCATATCCTGCATATGCGACCTCCGCATCCACGGCCGCAGCCCCGATCGGGCACCCGTATTATGAGCAGCTCATGTCTGCTGGTTATTTCTTTGGCCAACAGACGCCAGGGCGCGCGATGCGCGTGACAAAGCGCAAGTCTCGTTACGGCAACATTGGGCCCAACGGCCCTGGCTACTCAGGCCACGTGTGCTCCGAGTGTCATGCAGTTGAATCCCCCGAATGGCGAAAGGGACCCAAGGGGCCCAAGACTCTCTGCAATGCTTGCGGATTGAGATGGGCGAAAAAATCGCGCAAGGAAAATCAGAAAATTAAGGCAGCAGCAGCAGCGGCAGCAGCGACGGCGGCGGCTGTGGGTGGAGGCAGCAGCTCCCGCTCCTCGATTTCATCAATAAGCTCGGTAAGCTCGGTTTCTTCTTGCGGGCCCTAGGGCAGGACCATAGTGATCTTTCGAATTCAATTTAAATCATATTTTTTTTTTTATATATCATGTTGTAATTTGCGCTATTTTGTTTTATATATAATTCTTTCTTTGCATTATTGATATTTAAATAGCTCCAAGTTTGAGTATATTTTTTTTGTTTCCTGTTAATGCGGCTTTGAAACCGCGCAAAGAAAATGGCTGAGAACCCTTTGGTAGTCCCTGACAGAGCGGTAATGGTATATATATAGTTACTATACTTGGTTTGCAGGTACATATTAAAATTCCAGGGAAAGACGGAACGGTAATTAAAATTGTTGTCCATGCATACAAATCAGTTTATAGATTTTTAGCTTAAAAAAAAAAAATCCATCAAAAACACAAAAAAAATAAAACCCTGCCCTGGAAAACCTCCCCATAAATTGTCATCAGCCTTCTCTCTTTTAAGCTACTTGTGAAAATGTAAATGTTGAATAGATAGGACACAAAAAAATAAACTGACAGACTTGTGAGCTACCTACAAAATCTTTGGTACTTTTCTTGAATTCCTCCGTTAGTTGTTTTTTTTTTTTTTTGAACTATATAAAGATTTATATATATTTTAGGATATTTTTTAGTTTACTTCCCCAATTTTGATTTCTCCTGCCGCTGGAATACATGGCTATATAAAGTTGGATTGAGTCCTTTTTTAGTACCAGTACTAAATTGCTTAAAGGGGGGTTGGAATAGAACCACAAAAGAAAAATAACCAGATATAAAAATGAATAGGTGTAAATAAGTAAAAAAAAGAAAAAAAAAAAAAACTGGTTTGAGAAAGTATGGGTTTAGCCAAAAAAAAAAAAAAAAAAAAAAATAGTATTGTTAATTTGTGAAAAATTACATGTATCCAAGTGATGCAGAAATTATATGTGATATATTGCTTCCCCGGCAAAAGGAAGCAAGCAAGAAAGTGGAAAAGAAAACTTGTAATTCCGGTAGATGGTGCACCTAGGAGACCTGCTCAGGGCAGTCTAAAACTATTAGGTGTAGCTATTAGCCGCAGTTTTTCCTTTGCCGAACACGCTAAGAATGTGATTTCTAAGGCTACAAAAACGGTTGGCGCAATAGAAAGACTAGGTGGTGTCTTTAGGAGCGTTACTGGTCAGACTATGAGGCAACACTACGTTTCATGCGTTAGGACAGTCATGAAGTACGCTAATCCAGTATGGAATCAAAGAACACCAAGGATTTACAAGGTCAAACTTGAAAGTATTCAAGATCTTGCTTTAAGGAAGACTTTAGGTGCTTTTAAAACGACCGCAACCTGGATTTTACAGCGGAACGCTGGTGTCCCACCTTTCCGCAAGCGAGCTGAGGAACTTGGTAAGCGATATTCTCTGAGAGCTCTGGGGGATGATAGCCCAGAAAACCCAGTTAGGAGGCTGATTAAGAGACAATGCCCTGTGGCTAAAAATGAACCGCTAGCATTGTTATTGTATCAGATTTTTCAGATAGAATCAGCTGGAAAGCATGTTTTCTGGAACACCCGACCACCTTGGAAGCGTGCTAAGATGAGCATGGTGCTCAAGGCGGTTGAAATCACTGCCAACCTCAGGAAAAGCATTAGAGCTCAAGCTCGTTCAGCCTGGAGATCACAGTATGATGAGAGTTCTAAGGGCGGCTTTTACAGGTCGTTTACCAAGCCTGGCTTCTATGGCGACCCAGGCAACTACAGTCCTCTTCGCCGCATCATAAAGAAAGCAAACCGTCACACCCTCAGCAATGTGGCGCAATTGAGAGTTAGCCATGGCGTTATTGGATCCTATTTTAAAGGATAGGAGTCTTGGATAGAAATCACAAGTGCGAATGTGGCCAGCCTAAAACGGTTGTGCACCTGCTGACGGACTGCGCCCTGTGCGAATCGGGGCGCACGCACCTGAGAACATTTTCTTTGGGGCTTGACATCACTGTCCTACTTGATACCAAGAAAAACATTGAAGCGGTGGTCAAGTTCCTCAATTCGTCACCGCATCTCCTTAATTGATGGTTAGCTTAACAGCATAGCCTGTCAAGGTTCTACCGGTTTTCCCTCCCACTCAACATAACGCACTGAAGTGACGATCACGTCGGATTTTCCTTGACACACGGCCTAAGTTCGTGGAAAATTCGGTGCCATCGGAATGTATGAAATATATAGTGAATAGCGCATCCCTCGCTAAAAGGGTATTTTTGTTGTATTTATGTCTTCTTTGTATAATTTATAAATAGTTCTAAGGACAATAAACTGATTATATATATATATACTTGGCCATTGACCCCAGGCACCAATATTTAAGGCACATAACCTCCAAAATATATATAGTACATATAAAAGGCATTAATGAGGCTCTTATTATTTTTTTACCGCTTGTCAAGCATAGAAAGTGTAAGGTTAAAACTCATTGCAACTGTTGAATCTCAAACCTCAAAAGCCAACAGTGACAATTGTGGAATGGGTCAATGAATAAAGCCGAATGTCATATATAATGGTACAAGGTAAACAAGATCAACAACAAATATAGTATATACGCTTTTAATTGTAAATAATTTTAAGTACTAGGTCGTAAATGCAAAAGTTTAAATATTTCAATTACTTTGTATTATGTATATGTATATATATATATATAGTATATATATTTATCGGAAACCCTTGCCAGTCTCTTCAATACAAATTGGTTTCCAAAATTCATGTTTCTTTTGCATGTCATTTTTTAATTTAAATATATTGTAATTTCGTAAGTTTTCTTATCCATGAGTAAATAAATAAAAAAAAACTAGAATAATAGTAACCTTTGAAAAAAACAAAAAAAATAGAAATAAAAGCCGATATCTAGCCTTATAATGTATAAGCTTTTTTATTATTATCCATATACATGGAGGTAGGTCGCTGGTTCTTAGTCAGTTTACTTGTTTTCTTTAAGAGTTGTTGTTTATTCTTGCTAGATTCACCCATACGATATCTGACAAAAAAGAAAATCTGCATCTTCTCATTATTAATATATATTCTTCAAATGAGAATTTTCAGCGCCATCGAATGACAAAAACTCCCCAAGTATTCGTTAACACAACAACTTGAGCAGCCTTATTGAGGCAGATAGTTCAAAATCAAATGTTTTTTGTTTACATTTTAAAACCTCTCAGATAAATAAAGCAATAAACAGATTTTTCTTAATTGTTATTGTCATTAATTGACATTTTTATTGGTTAAAAAATAGCTGATTCTATATGCCACTTTTTGTTTAACCAAACACTTGATCTATTTTTTTTTTTCATTTCTGTTTTCACCAGCAATTTCAGCGCTATTAAAGCAGTGATAAACTATACTACCTATTGTATGTATATAGATATACAATTATCAAAATCATGCTTTTCAACATCTCTAAGCTACTTTAATTGCTACACCCTCATTGACCAAAAAAAAAAAAAAATAGTAACCCCCGCCATTTCATCGCAAGTCGTTGCTTATCTCATATTATCTCATTAACAACAGCAATGGTTTTTTATTTTTATTTTTATTTTTTAGCCGTTGAGGTTGGTGGGCCCGATTTTACGGTTTTTTTTTTAGTAGATCAAACTATGCTGATCTGGGGAGACAGTAAAAAATTTAATAAAAAAAAAATTCTAAACTCCGAAACCCAGATTTTCAGATCAGGAAAACCGTCAAATGTAATGGTTGTCCTTCCCGCATCCCTTGAGCTTTGCTAGCGAAAAGACCCTTGTTATCAAGAAACATAATCATTCAAATATATATATCTTTTTAATCTAATAACCTAATCAGCATTTTTTTTTTTTTTTTTTTTTTAAAAAAAAA
>JAJMRT010000629.1:0-11494 GCA_030558065.1 Geotrichum phurueaensis
TTTATTTATTTATTTATTTATTTATTTTTGAAGACGACAAGTCTCTTTAAACGGTGTAGCTGTAATTCAGTTGCTCAAAGGAGTAAAATCTTGGTGCTGAATGATAACAGTTGTCAATTTGATTTACCGTAGAAGGGGTAAGCTGCCATTAACATTGATGGATACGCCGCTTTGTTAGTACGTACTATTTCAAGGCTTTAAGACAAAGTAATTACCACTTATCACCCACGCTGCGTCAGTTGTGGGTTTGTTTCTGTTGTTTTCATAAATATTTTGAAATCTGGTTTCCTAGCTTCGGATTTCGGGTCGCACAGCTTGACAGGGGAAGTGTATAAATAGTACGACGAAGCAAAGATCCCTCAGGCTTCGCCTGTCAGCAATTTCGTAACACTTTCCTTCCTTGGCTTTTGTTGGGACTAAAGTAACAGAAATCACCCTGAATCAAAGATCAAAATAAAATCTCTCTCCATTGTCAAAATTTCTCCCCTTTGTCAATTCCTCTCAAGCCCTGTTAAATAACTATAATATTTTTGATATACTATATGACAATTCTATTTCTAGCTAATCCTGAAGATAGTAACTAGAGTTGATGGTTTGTGCGGCTTTGTACACGTAACAAGGCGTTCTGTAGAAGCATGAAAACAAATGCCTCTTCTTTTATTCCTTGTACACACCTATAGCTTGTATACTTTTTAGGAATCATCGGAATAAGGGCCACTACCCAACAGTCATATGGATGGTGCGATCATCTTTAGAAATTTTTTCATACAGTCTAGACTGGCAACAATTGTCATTATAACTTTATAACCTGAGCTCCTGATTGCCATTCCGATCTCAATTATCCAATCGTCAGTTTGCTTGCTTACAAAGGACATACCCCTGATAAAATCAGTTGAGGCATTAATGTTCCCGGTTGCAGGAGTTGTAATCCGATGCTTCTAGTAATTCTAACACCCTCTCCCTTTGAGTGCTTTGTCTTTCTCTGCTGAGCGTCCGGTGTCCCTTGTATCTAACGGGTTGTGACCCAAGCACTGTAGACAGTTGTAACTCTATCAGTATACATTTAACTATCTTACTCGGTATGCTTGATGAAGATACGTGTGTATAAATAATTGTGTTAATTCTATTCATTTGGCTTACGATAAACCCTTTCCCCTGCATCATGATAAATCTTTATCTTACAATCGAAGGTTGTTAAGACAGAAAACTGAAGGCACCATTGTCAATGCAACAGCAGGCAATACAGAAAGATATGATGGTTCACAATAGAACCTGCAAGCATTGATCTTGCATCTAATGAATATCAACCAGATTTTTTGGCCGTTCGAAATGTGTTAGTATTACTGTGGGTATCCAAGGTGCAGGTTAATGTCAGGTACACAATAGCTGATTTCAAGAATCACAAGTAGTTTAACTGTGTAATTCTTACAATTACATGCGCATGTTTTAATCAAGTTCACTAGAGCTTTCCCGTCTTACACCAGTCAAAAGAAACTACAGACAAATTGCAAACT
Organism: Geotrichum phurueaensis; assembly: GCA_030558065.1. Classification (NCBI taxonomy): domain Eukaryota; kingdom Fungi; phylum Ascomycota; class Dipodascomycetes; order Dipodascales; family Dipodascaceae; genus Geotrichum; species Geotrichum phurueaensis. The sequence goes on from JAJMRT010000629.1 coordinate 1,515, forward strand.
CTACGTACTTTCCAAGCCAGGCTATCAGCCGCTGAAAACTTCCCAGTTGTTAGAAAGCGTATTAAACCCTCCCAGTTGAGACATTGTTCTTGCTAAGCCCCTCGTAGCAACAGAAAGTCATTCTCCCACACATTTAGTCATTGGCATAATGCAATCTCATTTATGAATAGTTAATTAACACCACCATTGTCATTTCTATATTGCCTTGGGAGGTCTTTGGCAGACTGTCATATGTGAAAAAAAAAAAAAAAAAAAAAAAACTTTCTGTTGCAAGTTGCAATAGTAATGAGCAAAACTTTCAGCAGAACCCAAACAAAGCAGAAACACAATGGCTACTGAACCTGTAAGTGTGATTCTTTCGAAATGTTGAAACTTGTGGCAAGCATGACAGTCAAAACTGGTAGAATTTTAAGAAGTGGCTCGACAGCCGAAATTTCGGTCAAAGCCTTATCAGCCAAAGACAGAGTCAAGTCATTGCCGATTCCGTTCCCATTTCCGAGGCCTAAAGGGGTTGACAATCTGGCAAACAGAGAAACTTAAAATGCCAGCAGGTTGCTATTGGAGTCGGCCCGTCAGACTCTGACTGTGTCAGCAAGGAGTTTCCGAGGGGAGCTGTCAGTGTTGCAGCTTCCATGAAATTCCTTGGGGCCGAATTTCCGGTTTAAGAAGGGGGAATGAAAAAAAAAAAAAAAAAAAAAAAAAAAAGAAATTTTAAGTAAAGAAGCAAAAAAAAAATAACAAACCCAAAAGCTCCACAATCCTCCATTGGCTATTACTAAATGTATTATCACGTGATATGGGGCAAATTAAAGAAATGCGATCACTACTTATGTCACAGTGTTGAAGTTTGCTCGTTTCCGGCTCTCCCATAGTTTGCTCAAATCATAAAAGAAGTAGCCAAATTAATACCCGTTCACTCTTCTTGGTTACTTTAAACGGAAAGCCTTCTTCTATCTGGACAAAGTCAAAGAAATTAAAAAAAAAAAAAAAAAAAATTACTTTCAACGTTCTTATTCATTTGACCCTTTTTATTTCAGACTGTTCTTTTATTTTTCTTCCTCTTCTTCTTCTTCTTTCTCTTACTCTTCCTCTTGTTTTTCCTTTTGTTCTTCCTCTTGTTCTCTATTATCTTCTTTTATTTCACTTTTCTCGCCTTTCTTTCATATTCTTAATTGCTTTTCGTTTTTTTTCTACATATCAGCTCATCCTATTCACAATGCTCAGAATTAAATCCGTTCAACTCTTGAGTGCAAGAAACGTTTTGGCTCTCGCCAGTAGAAATATCTCAACCTCTTCCTCGAGCTCCCCATCAACGATCGAAAATATCCCCGGCAACTCCAATAGTAGTGACCCAAAAATTAGAATCGAACTCAGAGTCAAGTCTGCGCCTTCAATAACATCAAAAGTCGACGCACCAAAACCTCAGCGCAAGTCCAAGCTGAGTTTACAGGAGCTCAACTCATACCTAGAACACAATATTGGCTCATACAATCACATCTCCTCGTTCTCCGACCTCCCCCTGGAGTTTGGTTACAATCAGCATATTTCTATTGACAATGAGATTAGGGAGAGATTAAGAGCTCTACTCTGGAAATTCAATGCCCCAATTAAGTACGCCTTTACCTATGGCTCGGGTGTCTTTTCTCAAGGCAAGGCTAGCGACGCAAAGAAGCCCCAGATTGATCTAATCTTTGGCGTCTCATACACTGAGCATTGGCATTCACTCAACATGAAGCAGCATCCTGAGCACTACTCTTTTCTCAAGAATTTTGGCAGTGGTGCTGTTTCTTTTGTGCAGGAGAAGCTTGGTGCCGGTCTCTACTTCAACCCCTACGTTGAGATGGACGGGCTCAAGATTAAGTATGGTGTCGTCAATATGGATACTATGCTTCATGATTTGCACAAGTGGGATACGCTGTATCTCGCTGGTCGTCTTCACAAGCCTGTCAAGATTTTGCGTGATGAGCCTAAAGTCAGATTTGTCAACCAGGCTAACTTAATTAGTGCCCTTCGTACCGCGCTATTAATCCTCCCTGAAGAATTTTCTGAACTGGATCTGTACAAGACTGTCGCTGGTATTTCCTACATGGGCGACCCCAGAATGACTTTTGGTGAAAACCCCAACAAAGTCAACAACATTGTTACCAATCAGTTCCTGAACTTTAGAAACCTTTACAGCTCGCTTCTTGACGTTTTGCCTAATGTTACTTTGGTTCACTCTTCTGCGTTCAAACTCCCTGGTACTGAGATTCCCATTGCTACTTTGAGACAGGATATGGATCCCATCAAGCGTGGTGACATGGTGTTTAGACTACCTGAAGAGTTTAAAAAGAAGGTGTACAATCGTTTCCAGGGAAAGTACGAACGAGTTGAGACTGACGGTACTTCTCTTCAGAGTACTCTCTTTGACCAGCAGATTGCTGCTGACCCTACCTTAACTGCCAATGTCTCCCAGGCTATTCAGAGCACTGTTGCTTGGCCCAGTCTCACGCAGAGCGCAAAGGGAGTTCTTACTGCGGGAATCGGAAGAAGCATTCGCTACGCTGGTGAGAAGATCAAGAAGTCTAGAATGTAAACACTAAACATTAGAGTAACACTTGTTTTTTTTTTCATTTCTTCTTCTGCTTTATATTATTTATTATCATTTCATTACAATACATTCAATAATGCAAACTTATCTAAACAACTGTAAAACTATTTACGTAGGGCTTCAAATCTCTTTTTAAGATCATCTAAATCGCTTGTTGCTGAGGGCTTGGGCTTCGTCTGGGGTATCTTGATAGAAGGCCGAATGTTATCAGATGTGGGAGCAGGGCCACTAACAGAAATAGAAACCTTATCTTTGGACAGGTCGGGAAGATGTGCAACACCAGAAAGTCTTTGAGATTTGGGCACATTTCCATCATCGTCAGTACGCAAAGGTGGAACAGGCACCTTCTCGGCGGACCCGCCATTTTCACTATCAGAGTCTGTCTCAGAGACCTCATCGTCTGTAAGCTCACTGAATGGGGCATGGTAGGCTCTAGCAATTTCCTTTAAATATAGTACAACCAGTTCCTGACTAGGTGGCTCTACTGACAAACGTTTCACAACCTTTTGAGGAACAATACCACCAACATTTTCTATCGCATCCTTGCTGAACTCCTTTCCAAACTTGTGAATAAGAATTTCTCTAATCGTGTGAAGCTCCTTGACTTCGGTCCGTAGCGCTGAATAAATAATAGTCTTAACGGCCTCTTCCAGGCCTGGATCGCAATCCTTTGCATCCAGCAAGCCAATTCTTGCCAGTAAAAGCTCGCAGTATAGCTCCAGTATCTCTAGAACCTCAACATTAATGTCTTCGCGAATAATGTTTTCAACTCTGATTCGGGCGCTCTGCTCCTTTCCTTCCTGTAGCAATTGAGCAAGCTGTAATGTTTTTTTTTTTTTCATGTCAGACCATTACTTTTATATAAGAGCTTAAAAGTCCTCAAATACTTACTGCTCTTCTCTGTTGCTTGGCAATGGCGGTCTCTTTCTGCTGAACAAGTCTCAGCCGGTTGATTGCCATTTTCAGTTGACTTTTAAGGCGAGACTGGAAGAAGGAGGAAGTTAGCGAGTCTCACATCACCCATCGTGCCAGCTATAGTACGTACGGTTAACGGGTTCACTACAACCATTGTTGATCTTATAGTTCTATAGTCAATGTGTTTTTGAGACGATATTTAACAGTCGTTGATGTGTTTGAACAATTAAATTTCAAAGATGATGACAGTGAAGTTGGTCGCGATAGTAAAAGGGTTTGGGTTGTACCGCCACCTAAGCCCACATGCATCTGACATTCAAAAACTCCCGTTTCTGATTTCCTTAAGTTAACCGGCTTTTTTGCTTTCCTTCTTTACACTTCACACGCATAAATCTTCATAATTCAACAACACCAGCCACCATGTCTTGGTTTTCTTCTGCTATTTCTATTGATGAACAGGTGGAGCGGGCTACTTCAGAGTCATTGCCTACAGGAGAGCAAGACTTAGCCCTGAATCTCGAAATCTGTGATCTAATTAGAAGCAAAACCGTTCAACCAAAGGATGCCATGAGGTCTTTAAAGCGCCGGCTATTACACAAGAACCCAAATGTTCAAATTGCCACCTTACACCTTGTCGACATCTGTATCAAAAATGGTGGTACTCATTTTCTTATAGAAATTGCAAGTCGCGAGTTCATGGACACTGTACTGTTGGTTTTAAAGCCCTTAAACGGTACGCCGGTCAATTTGCAGGTTGAGAGTCTTATTCTAGAGTATGTGCAGAACTGGACAAATGCCTTCGAGGGTCAATTACAGCTTTTTTACGTGGGTCAGGTCTACAAGAAACTCAAGGATGAGGGATACAAGTTTCCATACTCATCAAAAATCAATTCTTCCTTTATTGACTCGTCAGCGCCTCCTGAGTGGGTAGATTCAGATACTTGTATGAAGTGTGGTACTGCTTTTTCGTTTGTCAACAGAAAGCACCATTGCCGAAACTGCGGAGGTGTGTTTGACCAAAAACATTGCAGTGAATATATTCCATTGCCGCATCTTGGTATTAACCAGGCTGTAAGAGTCTGTGAAGACTGTTACGCAAAATTTAAGGGCCAGAAGCGGAAGTCTCACAAGCCGTTGCCTAATACTGTTCCCTACTCTTCTGGTTTAGAAGACGATATGGACGAAGATTTTAAGCGCGCTCTCCAGCTAAGTTTAGAAGACAGCAAGGGCTACTCGCCGGGCTATTATAAACCGGAGCCAGCGAAAGTTGAGCCTCCTAAACAAAGCATAGCTTCCCCCAAGGACGAAGACGAAGAAGAGCAAGCAATTAAAGCCGCCATTGAAGCAAGTTTACGTGATATTCAGGGTTCTTCCACCACTAATAGTGCTCCTGCTTCTGATAGCAATACTTTGCCTTCTTTTGCCGGAGCTATCGTGCGTCCGGCCTGGGAACTGACATCTGTTGAGGCGGATAATATCTCCATGTATGCTACTTTGGTCGAGAAGCTGAAATCTGCACCTCCCGGATCTATCCTGCGTGAATCACAAATTCAGGATCTTAACGAAAATATCTCCTCTCTTCGTCCCAAGCTCGCTCGTACTCTGGCGGATGTTGCTGGCAAGTACAATCAGCTGGTGGATATGAACGCGAAACTTACAACGGCTATCCGCCTCTACGACAACATTTTAGAAGAACGTCTCAACCAGTCTTACCAGAAACATGGTAGTACGGAAATTCATGGTCAGTATTCTGGCATGCTGCAGGCTCGCATCACTGGTCAGAGTCAAGCACCTGTAGCGACTTCTCGTGGTTATGCTCCTGAGTATCCTTTTCAAGGCAATTACCCACATCAGCAGTATGCACAACCCCAAGGTCCCCCGGTCCCTCAGCCATACTCTGGCGATCAGCATCCTTCTTGTGCACCTCAACACCCAGACGCCAGCTACCCTCCCCAGCCTCAATACAACCAGCAGCAACCCGACTTTGCAAGTCCACCGCCCCAACAGCAGCCACGGCCTGAACCACCCAAGAACTACGCATATTATCATCCATCTGGACCTCCTTTGGCTTCCCCCCAGGGTGGCCCACAAGGTGCTCCTCCGCAGGGGCCTCCTCCCCAAGGTGCTCTTCATCGTGAAGTTCTTTCTCAAAGTGCTCCTCCTCATGATGCTCTTCCTTCTGCACCTCCTACTTCACAGCTGTTTGGGCTCCAGAGACAGGATTCTATGTCTTCAGCACCCCCACAAATTCAGAGCCCACCGCCATCAGCCCCTTCTCATAATTTTGCTCTATCTTCTCCTTACTCTATGTCTTACCAAGGACAGGTGCCGCCTGTTCAGCCGCTTCCTTCTGGTGGCACCTTCATCCCTACTTCTCAGGGTGGTCCTGGATCTCCGATACAGCAATTCAGCTCAGCGCCGTCGGAGTCTTCTCAGTTGCCTTCTCCACCTCCTTCAGCGCCTGCTCTTCCCGTCCCTTCTACCGCTCCTTATCCCCCAAGCCCCTCGCAGTCTCAGGCCTTTGATACTAGTCGTAATTTGCAATATTCTCCTCCTCCTCCCTCACAGCAGCAGCAGCAACAACAACAGCATCCACATGCACCTTATCCTTTAGGGCCAAATGATTATCCGCCAACAGCTCCAAATCTTAGTCAGCCACCACCCGTCAACTATGAAACTGCACCTTACCCCCAGCAGCCATACGCACATCATCAACCGGAGCCACAGCCGCCTGTCAAGAAGGAGGAGCCTTTGCTAATTGATCTTTGATTTTTTTTTTCATCTTTTTTTTTTCATTTCTGTTTACAAATTTCATTGTCTCATTTATATTTAACTAGGTAATATACCAATGGTATTTATTTTTTTTTTCTTTTAATATGATTATTATTCTTGATGTTTTTTTTTTTTCTCTCTATTCCATGAGGAATCCGTAAAGATCAATTCCAATTTCCTTGCTAATTTTCTCGACCAAATTCCACGACGCATTAATTCTCCACCGCGTGCGGGAATCAAGCGGATCCGAGCTGCTTGTCCGTGTTATCAGCCGTAGCTCCGTGAGGGTTGCTATCTGCGCGCCAATATCAACATTCGACGGGAAGGCTTTTTCCGGCTCGTCGGTGAACATCTCTGTCGAGGTCGAAGGCGCAATAGCGTGAAGAATGGCAAGCATACGCTCAAGATCAAACGCCGGCGCAGCCAGCAGCCGCGGGTTGATTTTGAGAAGCTTGCGGCGGCCCGTGTCACGGCGCTTGGCGCGCGCTTCCTTTGCGCGTGAGAAAAACCGAATATCGAACCGCGGCGGGTTATATGATGCAAGATAGGCGGCGCAGATAATGTACTTGGATTGAAGGGGCAGTTCGTTAATGCTTCCCTGGGTCTTTGAAATAGTGCTGGTAGTCAGTCGGTTGCTGCCAATCCCGTCAGTAAAGTTTTTCTTGGCCGGCTGGACGGTGTTGATAAAGGAAGTAGAAATTAGTTTATCAGTAACGGCGCGTTCAGATGTAAACAGCTCCTGGTTCTCCCGGTAAATTGATAAAAACTCCTCCACCTCGAACTTGCCCTTCACGACGGGGTCGATAAACTCCTTCCATAGCTGCTTGGCAGTCTCCTTGATCAGTCTAATGTCACTACCAGTGTAGGATGACAGAGCGTTGATGAGCACATTGCAGTATTGTTCCCAAAATTTCGTAGTCTGGAGCTCAGCTTTTGTCAAATTCTGATCAAGACAACCTTCAGGCAGATGACATAGCGTCTTCATGCTTGACAAGATTTCAAATGTCTCGTTCTTGGTATACTGCGGAAAACGTATATGAGGAATATGCGTCGTGACAAACGCACGCTGTTCAAGCGAGCTTGTAATGAAAATAGGACATATGTTTTGAACAGGTGAGATTTCTTGTAGACGAACCAGGCAGGTGATGAGATCAAACGTATTGTCAGGTAGTTGGTCCAGACGGTCCAAGACAAGATAATGAACGGAATCAGAAGTTTTGGAGACCTCTTGAAAGTTGTGCAGAGCCGTGTAAAATGCAGTGACGTTTTCAGTCACGACGTCAAAGTTGCCGCTATGCGTGTGATCAGCAAGCGTGGAAGGGTCAATACTGAAAAACTGCTGGGTATCGCGCTTGATTGATCTTAGGGCCCGCTGCAGTAGAATTCTGATGGTGACGCATTGGTCGCAGTCGACCCAAGAAAATCTCGTGTGAGAAGCTTCAAAGAATGCGCGAAGCAGCGACGATTTGCCCGTAGATGTGGCTCCGTATATTGACAGTCCTCGGGGACATTCAAGGTAATTCTGAATATGTGTGTGTTAGATGGATTTCAACAAAAGCATAGAAAGGTTGCGTGCTTACGGTAGAAAGGAGACTGTTAAGAAGCTCCAATTGTGTATCCCGGCAAAGAATAGAAGACTTGACAGCTTGGACCTCGGATTCAGACAAGATCATTGATCAAGAAAAGTGTGGAGGAGGGCAGAAATGATGATAATGGTAGTAAAAATGTGTAGAGTGAAAAACAATGACTTTGTATGAGAGATAAACAAGCTGTCGAGGTAGTCGGAATGTAAAGAAAGTTTTCACACACAAACCATGATAAGACCAAAGACTTAGCATATATGTCCAGAACAGAGAAGCAGTTAGCTTTAAATTTAATCACCTTGTATTGAATCCATTTAGTTCAGATAAATCAAATCCCATTGGGACTTTTTATTAACGAACAAACAAGTCCCAAACCAGAGTGGCAACTACATTCATTCCAGATTGAAATCAAAGCCTTGAACAACGATCACCCTATCCTTTACAACTAGTATATCATAGAAGTTTTTTTCTTTAAAATACCCAGACATCGCCATTCCTACAGAACCACTGCATACGACCATGGCCGAACTGACTTCCGACATTATTGCTAAAAGAGAGATCAACAAACAGCGCGCAATAGAGAAACTTAGGGCCGCTCGCGAACGTCTGGCTGCCACTAAGGGTGGTAGCATAAACAGCATTAATGCCAGCAGCAGCAATAACAGCACTAGTGCCAGCACATTTAATACGAATGGTAAACGGCCGGCGGAGAGCACACCTGGACCTACACCTGGACCTACACCTGGCCCGTCACAGCACCGAAAAGCTAACCAGCCGACTCAGCGACGAGACTATTCCAGTCGACTGACAGAAAACTACATTGAATTTGATTTCTCAAAGATGAAGGACTCAAAAGGTGGTTTTATTTCTGACGAGGCTGCAGTAAAATCCAAAGAAGACCAGATGAGGGAGGAATGGAAGAAGCAGGAAAAACTGAACCAGGCGCGTAAGTAATAAGCCCTATTTATTCACAACTTTTTCTGGGCAATTGAGCAATATTGACCACCCAACCTTTAGCGGGCATGCTGGATGCCGATGGACCAAAGTGCTATGAGTGTGGCACAAACGAGCTTAATTTCAAACTTTTCAACATTTTCAAGTGTCGCGTGTGCAAAAACTGCGAAAAGGGACTTCCAGACAAGTACTCGCTTCTTACAAAGACTGAGTGCAAGGAGGACTATTTATTGACGGATCGTGAGTTTCTCAGTCGCGCTCTCTTTTCAGTAGACAGAGATTACGAAGATTACTAACATTTTTCTTTTTTTTTTTGGTGTGCAGCGGAGCTAAGGGACACGGATATTTTACCACATATGGAACGCCCAAACCCTCACAAGACAACCTTCAATAATATGATGCTATATCTTAGGTATCAAGTCGAAGAATTTGCGTTTAAAAAGTGGGGAGGCCCTGAGGGACTGGACGCCGAGTATGAGCGAAGAGTTGCTAGCAAGAAAGAAAGAAAGGACAGAAAGTTTCTGGCAAAGCTTAAGGAGATGCGCCGAACGACCCGTGCAAACATTCACAACAGTGGTAAGGAGCGTCAGCACATCCACGAGTGGTCTGCAGGCATTAAGGCGAGCAATGGAATGGTGAGGCGGCGGTGTGCAGTCTGCGGACTCACAACAGAGGAGTTTGTGATGGGCTGAACTCTAGGCCCGGGACCATACGGCCAAGAATGGGTAAGCAAAATACCGGGTTCAAAGACCATTGAAGGATGCAACTTGACACAATAAGAATTCAAGTCTTTGATGATGATGACAATTTGGTGACCAATAGGGGAAAGGGCGTAAGTCACATATCGAGCATGCAGCAACGGGGTGCAGGTCACGGACCCACAAAAACTCGAAGGTTGCTGCTGTGGTTAGTGATTTAAAAGAAACTTATTCCTTTTTTGGGAGTACTACACTCTATGTAGTAAGTGTTAATCTCCGCCTTGTAGTACGCAGTGGTAGTAGTTGTGGCATAATGTCTGTTCTTACACTGGTACTTAAAAAAAATAATTTCTGGCCTTTTTAAAACGCGCAAAATTTTTTATTTATTTATTTATTTTATTTATTTATTTATTTATTTATTTATTTATTTATTTATTTATTTATTTATTTATTTATTTATTTATTTAT
>JAJMRT010000630.1:0-11488 GCA_030558065.1 Geotrichum phurueaensis
TACCAAGATTGATAGTACCAGCCAAGTAGCGGAGACAATGCTTAGCAGCGTTGAGATGGATCTCCTTGGGTGCCTGAAGATAGCGGGAGAGAAAAGAAACAGCAGTAGCCAGGTCAGGTCTCGCTGCATTAGCGGCATAAATGAGCTTGCCAATGATGCTGCGGTAAAGTGTGGAGTCGACATTGGGATCCGACTCATTAAACACTGAGAGATTGATAGAAGGAAGAGGAGTGGGGGAAGGCTTGCAGTTCTCCATTGAAAAGCATTTCAAAACATCAGTAATGTACTTTCCAAGATCAAGCGTGATGCTATCTGCAGTCTGGTTGACACGCATACCAAGAAAATGAGAAGCAAGACCAAGGTCCTTCATCTTGAACTTGGAGCTCAGTCTAGACTTGACCTGAGACATAACGGTAGTTTCAGCACCAGAAATAAGAAGGTCATCAACATAAAGAGCAATCAAAATTCTGTTGGATCCGGAACCTCTGCTGAATAAGCCATAGTCGCTCTCATTCCTTCTGAAACCGAGGCTGGTGAGCACATTGAAAATTGCTATGTTCCAGCACAAAGGAGCTTGTTTCAAACCATAGAGACTCTTCTTCAGTAGGCAGACATGGTCAGGATTTGTTTCGTCTTCAAATCCAGGCGGCTGGCGCATGTAGATACGCTCCTCTAACTCACCGTTGAGAAAAGCAGTAGTCACATCCATGTGGTGAACCAAAAAGCCAAGCTGAGCAGAGACAACAAACAGAAAACGAACTGTCTCATAGCGGACAACAGTGTTGAAAAGTACGATCAGTCTAACATTAATTTATATTACATGTTAGCTTATACTTTCTCTCTCAAGACTATTGTATTGAGATTTTTTATGTTGGTTAAATTTAAACCACATTCTCACACAATGAGATTGTCATGTGATTTTGTAATTAACCCTACTAACCCTAATTGAGGTCAGGTGTTTATATAGGTTAGGTTTCTATCCCTCAGGTCTATATAACCCCATCTTTTTCCTTCAACTTTCATAACTTTTATAATTCTTTTCTTTAATTAATCAATCTTCATACTTTTTCATCTAACCACATACATCTCTCACCATCCACACTTCCTTCACTGGAAGTGTGTCGGCTCTAGTGCAGTAGACCTCAGTAGGCACAAACTTCTACAAAGGAAGTGTGGAAGGTGAGAGATGTATGTGGTAAGATAAAAAGTATGAAGATTGATTAATTAAAGAAAAGAATTATAAAAGTTATAAAAGTTGAAGGGAAAAGATGGGTTTATATAGACTTGAAGAATAGAACCCTAACCTATATAAACACCTGACCTCTGTTAGGGTTAATTATAAAATTATAAAATTACATGACAATCTCATTGAATGAGAATGTGGTTTAAAATTAACCAACATAAGAAATCTCAATACAATAGTCTTAAGAGAGATAGTATAAGCTAACATGTAATATAAATTAATGTTAGACTGATTATACTTCTCAACAAGACCTTCTTGCTATTCAACAAAGTGGTTTTTAAAACTGGACCTTATGTCAGGTTATCATCAGATTTGTATTAATCCCGATGATAAGCCAAAGACTCGCTTCAGCACTCCTCGTGGTCATTATCAGTTTAGAGTTATGCCATGCCATTCGGGCTAATTAATGCTCCAGCCACTTTTCAAGCGCTAATGAACAGAATCATCCCTGAGTTCTTGAATAAACTCGTAGAAGTTTACTTAGATGAAATCTTGATTTACAGCCGAACGCTGGAAGAGCATCGTGAGCATATCGAAAAAGTCATGACCGCGTTGCAAATGGCGGGTCTTATTGCTAAGAAATCCAAGTGCATGTTCTTTAGACAGAAAGTTTCTTTCTCAGGTCTTGAAGTTTCTAGTGAGGGCATAACACCACTGACTAACAAGGTTGGGGCGGTGGCCGAATTTCCAAAATTACAGACTCCCAAGTAGGCTTCAAGTTTCCTGAGATTTGCTAATTATTACCGTCGATTTTTCAAGAACTTTTCGAGGATTGTGCGGCCTTTTTACGAGTTTACAAATGGGAAACTGAGTTGGGGTCCGGAACAGGATGAAGCCTTTAATAGAATAAAAGGCATTTTATTTTCTCCGCCCGTCCTTATGATGCCGGACTTTAAGCAAGAATTTTGGCTTACCACAGATGCTAGCGATTATAGTCTCGCTGCTGTTCTCAAGAACCGCACCAAGGAGGGTAAACTCCTGAGCCTGGTGTTCTATTGGTCTCAAGCTGTGAAGTTAAATGAGAAGAAATATACAGTGAGAGAAAAGGAATGTTTAGCAATTGTAGATTCGATGAAATTTTACAGACATATTCTGTTAAGTCGCGAGATCGTTGTTCGCACCGACCATTTTTCTCTTACTTACTTACTGTCACAACAGAAGACACTACAGCATCGAATCGCTCGGTGGATTGAAACTCTCGCGGAGTATGACTTTTGCATCAAACATCTATTAGGCAGCAAAAACACTGTTGCTGATGTCCTCAGTCGGATACCTTGTCCTACGGCTGGGACAGCCGAAGAGAAAGAGAAGGAAAATTATTTTAATGGTTTTGTTAATGCTATGTTAATAACGACTGCTGCGGCAAGTCAAGACTACGCACAATGGATCAGAGAAGCTCTACCGCAAGATCCAGACTTTGCCAAGTTTTACGTCGCTCTTACAAGGAGTGACTCTTCAATGGCGTTACCCAAAGAGATTTGCGCGACCGCAAAGCATTATAGTATCATTGATAATCTGCTTTACTATTCGGTTACCGTCGGTTCAGATAACACCGACTGGCGTTTATGCATTTCCGCTTGATTCCTGAGAACCAAACTTTTGGCAGAAGCACACGATCCCCTTTTGGTGGACATTTTAGTTTTTTCAGGTCGTATTTATTGTTAGCAGCAAAATACTACTGGCCGCGAATGTACGTCGACAGCGACAGCATGTACGTACTTGCTGTTGGAAAGTACTAATTAACAACACATATGTTATGATGTGTTGTGCTGATAGGCAAAGCTTATTTACAGATTATCAATGTATTGATAATCTATTTATAATCTGTCACTCTTACACTTCAGGGTAACCTTTCAGTGTCTATAAAAACCTCACTACTTTCTCTTTACTTTATAATTTTATTTAATTAATCAATCTTTTATCTTTTGTATCTGCTACAAACTTCACCCAGCTCACACACTTCTTTGCTTATAGGAAGTGTGCTCAGTGGTCGTAGACTCCAAATTCTAGCACTTGCGATGTCTCTCAGAGGGTGAAAAAAGGTCATCTTGGAGTTAAAGGTTTACTACAACCACTTGACGTTCCTGAACAGCGTTGGGAATCAATTTCTATGGATTTCATCACTGGATTTTCTAAAGTCAGAAGATTTGATGGACTATTGGTAGTAGTCAATCGCCTCACCAAAAGAGTGTAAAAGTTTATGCCTACTAAGGTCTACTGCACTAGAGCCGACGCCCTTCCAATGAAGGAAGTGTGGATGGTGAGAGATGTATGTGGTAAGATAAAAAGTATGAAGATTGATTGATTGAAGAAAAAAATTACAAAAGTTATAAAATTTTGGGGAAAGATGGGTTTATATAGACCTGAGAGATAGAACCCTAATCTATGTAAACACCTGACCTCAGTTAGGGTTAATACGGTTGATTATAAAATCACATGACAATCTCATTGAATGAAAATGTGGTTTGAAAATAACCTGTTAAAAAGTACGATCAGTCTAACATTAATTTATATTACGTGTTAGCTTATATTTTCTCTCTCAAGACTATTGTATTGAGATTTCTTGTGTTGGTAATTTCAAACCACATTCTCATCTAATGAGATTGTCATGTGATTTCATAATTAACCCTATTAACCCTAACAGAGGTCAGGTGTTTAGATAGGTTAGGGTTCTATCCCTCAGGTCTATATAAACCCATCTTTTCTTTTTAACTTTCATAACTTTTATAATTCTTTTCTTTAATTAATTAATCTTCATACTTTTTATCTTACCACATACATCTCTCACCTTCCACACTTCCTTCACTGGAAGGGTGTCGGCTCTAGTGCAGTAGACCTCAGTAGGCATAAACTTCTACATAACTAGCATAAGAAATCTCAATACTATTGTCTTGAAAGAGAAAGTATAAGCTAACATGTCATATAAATTAATCTTAGACTGATCGTACTTTTTAATACTATTCCCTCAACCAAAGCCACTCCCACTACCATGTTTACAGAAATTTTTGTTTGCTCATTGTCCGCTTTCTTATTCCTGCAGTCTGATTCTTTTCATTTTACCTGCCCATACCAATATTAGGTGTATGGTCCCAGCTAAATACTTTATTTGCAGTATACCACTTCTACACAGTATTGTCATACTATGCCTATTTATCTTTGTTCACTATTGATCAGAATTTTTAATCACATCTTATCCTTGTCATCAATGGCTTTATTTTTTGTTTTGGTGGGTATAGCAATCCTATTGTCTATCTACATTCTTACCCCACACCTATGTGACAGCCAGCTATTTCTGAAAAGATCTGAATAACGGCCAGTAGTCTTCATCTTTTTAAGTATTTAAGAGGAAGGATTCTCTATGTTTTCACAGTTTAAGAAGAAGAATTCTCTATCTCCTTACCATTTGAAAGGGAGGAATTCCCCATCTTCTTACCATTTGAAGAGAAGGATTTTTTATTTTCTTACCATTCAAAGAAAAAGGACTTTCTACCTTCTTACCATTCCAGGGGAAGGTGTTATCGTTCACTACATACTTGGAGAAATAATATTTGCTATTTTCCAATATATGAATAGAAGAATTCCTTCATCTTCTCAATGTCTCTTTTGTCTCTACTATGTGATTAAAAGAAATTTTTTATTCTCTCAATGTTCTTTTGTTTCTTAGCTGGTACAAATGTTTCGAATTCATTTGTTACTACATTTTCTGAAATTTCAAGAGCATTCCACTGTCTCAGGTTTTTGTTAATCTGCCCATACCAATGTTATGTGTAAGGCCCCAGATCACCATCATCCGGATGTATAGTACATTAAATCTGTTGAAAAAGTACTGTCAGTCTAACAGTAATTTATATTACATGTTAGCTTATACTTGTTAGGAGGTATGAAATGCCTACTGATAACCAACATGTCGCAGCACTCATATAAATGAGTGCTGCGACATTAGTTGATTGGGAAAATTAGGTTTTTTACCTAATTGAAACTTTTGTGACTGCGGGCTCAAAAGTACCTATGTGATGTATATTACACCCACTCAACTTTGAAAGAAATTTTTTTATGAAAAAATTTCCTCCCAATTTTATTATTTAAACTTTATTTTTCTATTTTGTTTTTTAACTTTTTATAAACTTCTTTTCTT
Source organism: Geotrichum phurueaensis (assembly GCA_030558065.1). Lineage (NCBI taxonomy): Eukaryota > Fungi > Ascomycota > Dipodascomycetes > Dipodascales > Dipodascaceae > Geotrichum > Geotrichum phurueaensis. The sequence goes on from JAJMRT010000630.1 coordinate 5,379, forward strand.
TAACCAAATACAATTTCACAATCTTTTTATCTATTTTTTCCTCATGTTAGACCTTCTCGCTCTTCAACAATACTTTCTCTTTCAAGACTATTGTGTTAAGATTTCTTGTGTTGGTTGACTTCAAACCATATTTTTTTTAATGAAATAGCCATGCGACTCTAGTGTTAACCCTATTAACTTTAACTGAGGTCAGGTGGTCATTTAAGTTAGAGTTCTATCCCTCAGGTTTATATAAACCTGCCTTTTCCCTCCAACTTTTATAATTTTTATAATTCTTTTTCTTTAATCAATCTTCATACTTTTTATCTTACCACATACATCACTCCCCTTCTACACTTTCTTCACTGGAAATGTGTCGGCTCTAGTGTAGTAGTCCTCACTAGGCATAAACCTTTACGGTAAAATGGATACAAAAAGTAGAGCAGAAAAATATAGAAAATATAGAACTAATGATATATGCGTAATGGAAAGAAAAAAAATGCAGTGAGGAAAGCACCGGTAATCATATACTTGAAATTTCCTGTATTTGATTATAGGGAATTATAGCAATCAAGGCCTCAAATAGTATAAAAAAAGTAGAAGTTAGACAATGCTTGCACGGACAAACCTTGCTTTGGAACTGGAGATATATTTGAAAATTTGATCAATCATAACCATATTTGTATTGCTAATTGTAACGAGGGACCTTTGTATTAAAAAAGATTTATATTGCAAAAGTACAATTGCCTTTTAAGAGAAGAGAAGATTGACAAATTAAAAAAATCAAACAATAACAGGTATCATAAGTAGTTGCAAAAAGTTAATCTTATAAAGGTAAGGTCTTAATTATATGCCAGATTATGAATGATGTTCTGAAACCCAAAAGTATTTTTCTATTTATATAACTCAACGGACAACTAATTACTCTCAGATGGGAAACGGTTTGTCTAGTGGTTCGACAGTGCCACCACTAGATAGTGCCTATTTTTTAGAAACACTTCATACTTACCCCTTACTGTGACATTTTTTAGTTTGAGGTGTTTATGAGGATCTTCGGATATACGGATTAAGATTACTACCCAGTAGCTGTTACATTTAGATATTATTAATTGTGGGATATTCAGGTTACATTCTCTAAGACTTTACATGATTAACTGACGGTTATATGCTCTAGGAATGATTGCATGGTTAACTAATAAATAATTAGACTTCACAAAAATTAATCTTTACAAGCCAATGGTAGCTGGACTCGTCAGACCAGCTCTACTACACTAATAATTAAGTTAACAGTCAAAAGACTAAGCTTATTAATGTGGAGTATTTTTTATCGGGAAACTAATCACATAAGACAGTCTTTGATTTAGTACATTGACCTAATCCTATAATAGCTATCATGTTTACTGAGTCCCTGTTAAAAATCTGTTTTACTTTTTTATCAAAAGTCAACTTTACTGTTCTTTGTTCGTAATTTAAGAACAAAAAAAATTGTTAAAGTATTCCATGTAATGAAAGGTAAAATATTATATTTGAAAGCATAAATTGTCTACAAATGCCCACCACACTGCAAATATATAATAGAAAAGTCCCGATGCAAATTTAGTAGTTTTCAACCACTGTCTGTTATGTAGACTATTATGTCATCCTCTGAAAATTTCCGAAAATGCAAAACTTCAAAAATCTCAAATTGACATTTGACTACTAAATATAAGACACAATAAAAAGTTTCATTTATATATATATTCAGATTATTGTCATTACAACTTATTTAGCTATACATAAAATTTATTGATTTTAGGTTTGTTTTGACCCCTATGTCTGGGGGTATATGCTGTTCGCATTTTGTTTATTTGCTTCGATGGTGCCAAATTCTTCACAAATTGGGTTTTTTTGCAAGAGACACCTCGTCACTGAGGTGGTGTGGCACAGTGGGAGGGGCAAGCCGGTAAAACCTTGACAAGTTATGCAGTTACGCTAACCATCAGGTGGGAGGGCGTGGGGCCGCGCACGCATCCCAGAATTGGGGCTAACTCGAGCCCAGCAGTGTTGTAACGAAGGAGTTTCGTACTTGGTTATATAATAGTCTCACAGAGAAAGCTGATTGGATATCAATGTATTTATTAAGAAAGAGAAAACTAGGAATAACTAACAATCAATAATAAATATCATAAGCTAGTTAAAGACAATTGATATGGCTAGTAGGGGTTCTTGATCATATAGATAATTATTTGATGATAAGAGGAATCCCCAAAAGATCTTCTAAAGGTTTATATAGTTAACTAATAAAGCACGATGCATACATTAACAAAGACCTGAGTGGGTCGTCTGACTAATACAATCTGAATTAAGAAATATTGATTCGAAGGGATCAAAACCCAGTCACGATATTAAGTAATGAATAAATTTGGAGGACTTGAGAAAATAAACGAGATAATGAATGAATAATAATTAAGTAATAAATGAATTTTAGGCTATAGCTGTTCATCAGTCCGTCAGGAGGCATCAAAGTTATTGGTTATTAATACTGGAAAGTAAGTAATCAATTGAATATAATATAAATCAATAGTAATCAGGGCTCGTCAGGCCTGCTCCGTTACAAGTGTAGTCACGTGGTATTGGTTTCCGGCCAGTCATAACTAATTTTGCATTTTTGCAAAACAGTTTTGCACTGTTGGCGAGTTGAACCGGCGTTAATGCGCTCCGCTTGGTTCTGTTTCGCCGTTATTGTTACCCCTAGACTAATTGACACCAGTTCTAAAGTTGCATCTAACTAAAAGAAATTAAGTTTTGTAAATACATTAATATAAAACTTACATTTTGGGACAAATTACACACTAATATGTAATAAGCTGACTCAATGTTTTATTAAAAAAAATTATATGATGCAAAAAGTCTAACCTTTAGTTTTTAGATGGCAAAATGTCCGAAACATGCTTATGAATTGGTTCCAAATTATTGCTTTATTAGATTATTATATTTGTGCTTCTAATGATGTAAGAAATGGCATTTGGACTTCTGTATTTATGTGTGTTGTGACATATTTTAATAGTAAAACTAGGTAGTTACAACTTTTGTGGCTGCATTCACAATAGTACATACACATTCGAGTTTACACACTCTCAACTTTGAATGAAAAAACTTCTCAAAAAGCTTTTTCAAATTTATTTTTCAAATTTTTTTGTTTGTTTTTGTTTCGTAATTTTTTATAGTTTTTCCAATTAATCAATTTTTATACTTTTTTATCTTATCACATACATCCTTTACCATCTAAATCTTTTTACAAAAGTTGTTTTGGCTCTAGTGCGGTAGAGATCAGTATACATAATATTCTACAGAAACGAAAAGAAGTTAGCACTAGAGTTCAGCAATTGACTGATGAGGGAACACTGAGGAAAGCAACTACTATAATGACTTCCTGAACAAAATTTGCTAATAGAAAACACAATAATGGTTAAAAGAATACTTATATATATATTCAGTTTAATGTCTTTACAACTTATTTAGTTGTAGATAGAAGACATTTATTTCAGGTTTGTTGTGACCCCATGTCTGGGAGGTCTATGCTGCTCGCACTTTTGGTCTGTTTGCTTCGATGGCGCCGAATTCTCCAAAAATCGGGTTTGTGTAGCAAGGGAAACCCGTCAGGATCGTCACTGAGGTGGTGTGGCACAGTGGGAGAGGCAAGCCGGTAAAACCTTTACAAGTTATGCAGTTACGCTAACCATCAGGTGGGAGGGCGCGGGCCGCGCTCGTATCCCAGAATTGGGACCAACCCGAGCTCAGCAGTGTAGTCACATGGTAACGTTCGTGACGGCCAGTCGCAACTAATTCGGCAAAATTAGCTTCGCTGTTGGGGAGTCGAACCGGCGTTCATGCGCTCTGCTTAGTTACTGTTTCACCGTAGTTGTTACCACTAGACTATTTGGTCCCAACTTTTAAAGGATTGTGTTGGGATGTAAGAAGTGTTGAGCGTAGCTAAATAAAGTTAACATTGTAAAAGAATAATAAAAAGTGAATTAAAAATACTCCAAAATTAATTGGTTCAAATATTTGTAACTCATTTATTACACAAACAAAAAAGAATATATAAAAACAAAAAGATAGTAACGCTTATATATTTGTAGAAGATTTGGCTTCTTTGGCACAATAATGTTTTATCTTTTCCACGCATTGTGAAACAGATGTTATTTACTATAAGAATGAAAACTTGTCTTATAATTATTGAACAAAATCACAAAGATAAAAGATAGACAAATTGTTAGGCTAGTGCATTATTATTGTACTTTGATGACACATATGTTCTTCCAACAGTACCTACTATTAACCAACACATTGCACCACTCATGTATAGTACACATGTATCTTGGGATAATATTAATTGAGTAAATTATTTTTTGAACCTGGTTTGGATGTTTGTGAATCCTGTGTGACTGTAGTTTCAAAGAACTTACGTAATGGAAAAATAACCATGGGAATTCAAATAAAAAAAATTATCAGAAATTTTCCTCCTAATTTTATTATCCAAACATTTTTTTTGATTTTGGTTTGTAACTTTTTATTGTTGAAAACGGGGATGTGTCACCAAAGTATAATTCTGGTGTACCAGCCTTTTTTTTGACATATCTAATATTAGTTTGCTTCCAAACTGGCTTTGTTCTACAAATATATAAGAGATACTATTTTCATGTTTTTATATAATTTCTATTTTGTTCTATAACGCATATATCATTAATTTTATATCTTCTATATTTTTCTGCTTTACTTTCTATTTCCATCTTACCGACGGTGTCAGATTTAGTCGCCAAATCTCAACAAATCTCAGCCTGGGCTTGGGAGGTCCTTGGATCTGCCAGGGGGTTTCCTTGGCTCTAGCAAGACTGTTTGCGCTTCTGGCTTCAAATTTAATTCTTTTGAGTTCCTTTTGAGTTCCATGACAATTATTGCTGTTGCTGACGACCTTCTTAGATAGTTGATCGACCTTTTTAATAACTAGCTTGGCTTTCTGTTCACTATACTTAATTTCAGCAAATCTGCCCTCAAACTTTTCATTCAAATCCTTTTCAGCCAGATTAATTCTAGCTTCAGAGAAGTCCTTTTGTTGCGTATTGAATTTTTTATGGTGCTGTCTGTTGAAAAGTGAGCGCTAGATTCGACATTGTTGATGGAGAGGCTGTGAAATGGCAAAACAAATATAACAAAAATATGAATTAATGAAATAAATGAAATGTGCGTTATAGGAATAAATACAAAATATAAAAGAAAAACAAGAAAAACTTATATAAATGTAGTTTTGTCTAACCTACTAAATAGGTAAGAGCTTACAAAGCCGCAGTGTCAGTTTCTGCACTCTGTGACAACCCTAAACTTCCAACACTTCCCCTTGTCACTGAGTGATCAAGGTGTACCATACCAAGTAGATCTCTGAGTTCTCTAAAGCGAACATGTTTAAGTGATTTAGTGAACATGTCAGCAATCATGACTTCGGCGCGAAGATATTTAATTCTAATAACACCTTCACGAGCGAGCTTTCTAGAAATGTGGTACTTGACATCCATGTGTTTAGTACGTTGATGATGAACTGGGTTATCAGCAATTGCAATACAGCCTTGGTTGTCTTCATGAATAATCACTGGCTTTGGGAGGTCAATGTTCATTTCGGAAGCAAGTTGCAGAAGCCAGACGCATTCTTTGGCAGCTTCGCTTAAAGCAACATATTCAGCTTCGGAAGTAGAAGCAGCTACAGTCTTTTGCTTGCGACAAGCCCAAGTAAGAGGACCACGAGAGAGCTGAAATAAGTATCCAGAAAAAGGACACGCGATCTAAGCTATCAGAGCCCCAGTCAGCATCAGCAAAACTAACGAGTTCAAGTTTATTCTGACGACGATAGGTAATGCCTAAATTAACAGTACCAGATAGATACCTGAGAGTATGCTTAGCAGCATTAAGATGCATGACCTTGGGAGCTTTCATATAACGACTTAGGAAGCTCACTGCAGTAGTCAGATCAGGGCGAGCGCAGTTAGCAGCGTAGATAAGTTTACCTACAATGCTGCGAAATAACGTTGCATCGGCGTCAGGGTCAGAATCTTTAAAGTCACATAGCTTTGAAGAAGGTAAAGGAGTAGGAGCAGCTT
>JAJMRT010000631.1:0-11477 GCA_030558065.1 Geotrichum phurueaensis
AAAAGTAGTAGGCGATCCTGCGTGTTGATCTTGGTTACTGATAAGTCGTGGTGGTGTTATTTTTATTACCGCTGCTCACCACCACTATTACTACACACCATACAGGTTAGCGGAAAGGGAACTTTTCTCTGCGGTTGACCCATGTGCTGTTGCTGTGGTTTCAGTTTAGGCATGTCAGTATCAAGTACCCCGCTAAAAAAAAAAAAAAAAAAAAATTCTTTGGAAAAAAACTATTCAGGTTCTCTAATCTACTCAAATCTTTTTTTTTATCCCATTTGATGGGGATGAAAAGAAAAACAAAGTAAAAATTACATTAAGACTGTATAAGTTGGCCTTTCCGGGTTAACCAGGGGGTGGTGGTGGCGGCTACTGGTTCCTAGCTAACAATGGTAGTAGCATTGAAATAATTCGTTAGTCATGGTTCTGATGTGTTTTACTGAGCGTTTAGAGATGGCCAGATCTTGGAGATGTCTCGGAAAAAAAAAAGGAATTAAATCATAACGAAGAATGCAATGAAAATCTACAAACTAAAGCATCTCTGGTACAGTAACGGTTACCACAGTAATTTAAATTACAGATTAAAATGATTAAAATTAGCTGGTTCACAAGAGTGAAAAAAAAAAAAAGTTACTCTCGGATTATTGTAGGCCATCTCAGTGAGATAGCCTGCAAATGCAATGCTAACTTGCGCGTTTTTTTTTTTTTTGAAACTTTTTTTTTTTTTCATCGGTTTCTTTTTTCTTTCCTAGAAAATTATTCACTAACCCTGACAACAATGCCATCAGCGAGGGTTGCGCGGTCTAGGTATATCTACAAGAAAAGAGAAATGAAAGCAAAAAAAAGATAATTATCACGCTGGTGAGAGGTAGACAGATAAAAATAGGCCCTTGACAACTATCCACACCATCAGCACCGTACGGCGCGCAAACCGCGCCTTCTTAAGGCCTTTGGCTTTGCACAGTCCTTCTTCGACAAACCTGTACATTAGCGGCAATGTAGAGATCACTACCCGTGGCACGATTTGGACGTGCAAAGTGAGAAGCGCCGGAAAAAGAATCACGGCTCGCAGAGGTGTGAGAACGCACTAGATGCCTTCGTGACAGCGGGGTGAGCTCACGACCCGTGGCACGATTTGAACGTGTAGTATGGTTTGTATAATCTGCAGTGGTATGAGAATGCGCTGGGCGCCGCCGTGACGGCGGGCTGGCCATGACACTCAGGTACACCAAGCTAAGAATGGGAAGAAAGGGGAGAATGAGAATGAAGAAGGGGATCCAGTTGCGAATCATGGCAATGTTCCGAAAGCAAGAGTGGATATACGAGTAAATCAAGGGCAGCTGGTATGCGCACCACTCGGGCTTGTGCGCAAAGGGGTTAAAGCTTGTGCCGGCGCAGTAAACGTTATAGGTATAGAGTTGCAAACCGAAAAATCCCAATGCAATAAACCCGCCGCCTACTAAAATGCTTAGAAGCTCCCAGAGTGAATTTTGTTCCTGGTTTTTGCTTTTCTGTTCTGTCGTTGTGCTGGCATTTTTATTGTCAGATTTTAGGTGCGAAGTGAATGGCTGGAATGCTTCTGTTGCGGTTTCGGCCGGGGTGGGAAAATAAAAACATACTAGATCGTACAGGTATAGGAACCCCCAAAACCAGCCGTTGCTACGAACCAGGCATGAGAGACCAAAGACAAAGCCCGCGATTATGGGCTGGTCCAAGGCGTGCAGGAAGAGACCCAAAAAGGACAAGCAAGCAAAAAGTGGCTCGGCATAGCCCGCAGACATAACCACGCCGGTAGGCGTGATTATGTAGAGCATGGCTGGTTTGGGCGCAAAAAAGTCTATGACTTTCTGCGCAAAGCCTTTGCTTTCAGTCATGTTACTTGACAGGCTAGGGTAGACGATCATGGTAAGGTAGTAAAGTAAGATACAGCCAATGTAGCGGCTTGCTGTCGAGGTAAAGATTGCATCAAGAGTCGTTTCAGAATCATTAAACGTTGGTTTATGGTCAGCAAAAATGGGAGAATTGGGTATATCTTCATCCTCGCTCAAAGGAAGGAAGTCTTCTAAAGGACTAGATGTTCCGCTGTTATTATATTGAAGGTTTGTTATAAGTCGATTCTGGGTAGGTGAAGCCCGGCCAGGACTTGGAGACCAACTGCCTCTAAGGTTTAATTGCAACCCATAAAGTTCAGAATCGGTTTCTTGGGCAATCCCACTTTGTTGACCGGAGGATGACCCGGCATCAGTAATAGATTCTGGCGACTGAGCCCCCTCGACTTTTGCAGACGCTTCCACCTTATCGCTTAAATCTTTTAGCTGGTTTGAGTATGTATCCACGCGCTTTTGTAATTCATCGAGCTTACGGGTTTGAATCATCGTCTCAAGTTTGGAAGAGCGCAGCGCCTGCATAAAGTACTTCTCGCGTGCCACATAGATTTCTTGGAATTGGCGCAACTTTCCTGCCAATATTTCGGGATATTTTCGTCGAATGGCGTCTAGTTGTTGTTCTACAGTATTTCTCTGAGGGTTGATATTAAAATCGAGAACAAGGTTCTGTAGCTCTGGGTGATGCTCAATTTTCGGTCTGCTCACGTCAGCGGTGGTTATCAGGGAGTTAGCTCCCTGCCGTTCCAAAATGTTCTGCTCTTGGTTCACAATTGTCTCCTTGTCTGGATTTAGCTCCGCCATCGTGTTTAATAGCTGCTGAGGTACGTCAAGTTTTATTTTACTATCGCTGTATTAAAGGACGTTTTTACTTGGAAAGCTGATTGAATATTAATCTATAAAATAAGAGGGAAGACTACCAGAAATAACTATTAAAAGAATATTGAAAAAATATAAGCTAGTTGCAGACGTTAGTTGAGTCTAGTAGGGGTTTTCAATCCTATAGATGAATAGTTGATGTTAGAAGTAATCTCCGGAAGAACCTCAAGATATATATATTTAATTAACTGTCACACGGCTTGTGTTCCTAACACAACCCGCGTGACTAGACCCTGAGCCATGTTTAAAGTGTAAGTCCCAAGACACAATATGTCTTTTTTTGATTATATACGGTGTTGCTAACATTGTAGTGTAGGTTTCAGTGCAGAACAACATTAAAGAAGTGATTGCAGGAGAAACGTGTAGAAGAGGAGAGACCTCATAGCCTTCGTAACGCCACCCTGGAAAGAATCACGGCAAGAAAGATTTTTTAACAACGCTAAGACGATACAAAGTGAAGAGGAACAACTCGACCAACCCGAGTTCTCTTAAGACATACATACAACTCGGTACGAGAGGGACGTCAAGCAACTCAGATCTCACTCTAATACGAAATACGGTGCTGAGAATAGGGAGGAAGTAGGTGACTATATGATCTACATCAATCAGCATATAAAACTAAGCAAGCAAAAATAAAAACAGATTACAATTAAATTATACACTAGAGCCGGCAACAAGGCTATCATAGCCTTGTCGCTAGCTTGGTCAAGGGGTTTGTAGCATGGATAGCGTGGTGGTGGTCCAGAGTAGAATATAGAGTACACGCTTGCGCTCTCAAATTTATCAAAAGTAGTCTTTTACTTTTATTTTTCGAAATATGCTAGTCTACCAGCCAAAAAAAAAAAAATCTTTATTTTGCTGTATCAACACCTTGAAGGTTGGGCTGCTTCTTTAAGATGTCAGAAGTTTATTTTTCACTTACTTTTTTTTCAAGTCTATTTTGAAAATAAATGTTTATATATAGATGGTAAAGCTTCAAGGGAGAAAAGGCAAAGTAAAAAAAAAAAAAAAAATACCGCCATGTCGTAAATGATAAAAACATAAGTGATTTACAGGACGATGGTATTATTTCGCTACACGATAATAGCGTTGCGGCAATGGTCAATGCTATAGAACGGATGGTGAGAACCTTTTTATTTTTATAGAGTCTAGCTCGAAAAAAAAAAGTTTAAGTATTTACGTTGTTTACGTTTTGGATAGTAAATTTCTTATAACCTTGTAACTGGTGTGTAACTATAGTCTGTCAATCTGCTCTTTACTTGAAATAATTTCCCCAAAGGCAAATAATACAAATCCAAAAAAAAATTAATAAAAAAATATTCACAGTCCACTTGCCCATGAGAAATTCTAGATGAAGTGCAGAGGCACTTCAAAAAAAATCTATTGCATATTACCTGAAACTCATTCTACCATAATAGTCATAATGTCAGACGGCTATTTTTTTTTTTTTTTCAGTTTTCTTAATACAGGTTGTGTATTTTTATATGGTATGATGTATGGTAAAAAATAAAATAAAATACAAGAAAAAAAAACTCATTTCTTCGTTACTTCGTTAGCAAGTGACATGCCTCGTAGGTACTGTTCCGTTTTGGAGACCGCGATCACTTTTAATAATATTGTTGTCTTGTTTTTTTTTTGTTGAGGGTAGGAGATGATGATAGAAAACGACTGTGAGGTGAAAATAGTAATAATAAAAAAAAAATCATTCAGAACCCGACAGAGTCAGCGATCTTGCTCAGCAGATGATGCAATCCTTGTCCTTCGCCTGACCTGATAACTTCTTTTTTCGTAGCGCAGGCATAGACTTTGATCCATGAGGGGATTTAAGGAAGGTGCGCGACGACTTCTTCTGGGCATGCTGCTGGTCCTCGTTTGATATCGTGGGATCAAGAGAAAGAAAGTTTTGGCCGCCTTGCTTAATCTGAAGCTGGTTTTGCTGCTGCGGCGAGAGCGGCTGCTGGTAGCGGGGAAGATTGTCACGCGATGGCTGGCGCTGCTTGAGTTTGAAAAGCGATGTCTGGCTCGCCTGTTGCGTAATGGAAGACTGCGAAGAGGCGTTCGAGACATGCTTTTGGTGTTGTGAATAAACATAATTGGTATCGTCAATAGATCCGGAGGTGGAGTGCATGCCGCCCTTGAGGGCAGGGGCTCCTACACCAAATGCAGAGTCACGGCGCATGATCTGGCGAACAAGGTCGGTAAACACCTCGTCAATGTTTGAGCGGTACTTGGCCGAAGTCTCGTAGAAAGGAGTTTTGCCCCAGTGGTTAGCGATACGCACGCCAAAATCCGGCATCACCTCGCGCTGCGACACCAGGTCGGCTTTGTTGGCAACAAGCACCATAGGCACATTTTCGTTATCCTTGATGCGGATGACCTGCTCGCGCAGTTCCATGAGCTCTTGCAGAGAGCTTTCGTCAGTGACAGAGTAGACAAGAATGAATCCTTGACCATTCTTAATGTATAATTCGCGCATGGCCGTGAATTGCTCGACGCCAGCAGTGTCGAGAATTTCAAGCGTACATGGGCGGTGATCGATTTCGCAGACTTTGCGGTACGAATCTTCAATTGTTGGGTCGTAGGACTCAAGGTAAATGTTTTGAACAAATTGGACTGAGGGAAGGAGTTAGTAAAATTCAAAGGCAATAATAACCTCAAAAAAAAAAAAAAACATACCAGTGATGGCAGACTTTCCCACGCCGCCAGCGCCTAAAACTACAATTTTATAATCTTTTGAAGAAGTGTTAGTTGACAAGAAAAAAATTACCGTCCGTTAGAAATAACTCACCTCGCATGGTGTTTCAAATGTGGTGATAATGAGTTGAAAGAAAGTCAAACTGAGGAATAAAAAAGACCAAATGTAATGCGCTTGATTCTTGTAAGTATCGTAACGTTCAAGGATTGATAAAGCTAATGTATTTACAAAGTAATGAGCTGGAGAAGGCTGAAGGAGATAAAATAGGAAAAAAAAAATTTTTTATGAACAATTTCAAAGAGGGAGGAAGATACTTTTATATATTTGTCTTCAAATCAAAAAAAAAAGATTTTTTCAACAGGAGTTGACATGTTGTTTTTGGGGATATGGAAAAAGAAATGTTTGCATGCAGCACAATGTGAACAGAACTTTCAGACAAAAAAAAAAAAAGAAAAAAAAGAAAAAGCAATTATAATTTCTGGCAACGCGTCTCAACATGAAGGCTCATAGTAAACATGGCAATAAATCTAAGATAATCACACTCATTTTCTACGAAAAACAAGTGAAATAATAATAAAAAGAAAAATAATAAAAATAAAGGACGTCGCGACGCGTTCTTTTTCTAACTTCTTTTCCACAATTGATGCGAATTCTTCAAATCTAAATGACTTTCTGTCTTTTTTCAAATGTTTGACAGCCCGTCTGAACTTTCCGGCTTTGGCAAAACGCTGACAACGTAAAAAAAAATTGGTTGCCAGCTTTAATGCCAACCTCGATCAGATATTTCTTGTACCGTTTTCACTGTTTGTGCTGCTATCTAAAAGATTTTACGGTGCTTTCTATTTACAGCTTCTCTTGTTTCTTATTTTTTTTTTTTTTGTAAGGTTTTTAGAAAGAGCCATATCTCCTCTTTACTACACAAGCTCATAGCCCGCTACCTGTCACAGGATCTGACTGATGATGATAGTAGTAAGTAGCACAACCAGCGGCAGCAGAAACAATGCATTCATTTCTGTGGCTCGTACATACCTACAGAATGTGGATGCCAAATGATAGGCAGCGGGATCAGCCTTGATGTGACAGGGAAGAACAAAACAACCAAAACCAATTTTACAGCGGCAGCGTAGGTGATAGCGCATGGGCATAGCAGCGCTTTAATGCTTTGCCTGGAGTGGTATCACCCACCCGTGGCTATAGGGGCCACCATTTCGTTCTCGAAATGTCTCATTATTTGCGCCGAGGTGGCCGCGAGGCAATAAACAATTGTTATCAATCTTTTTTTTTCTTGTCAATATATGAGTAAGCGCTTAGCTCTTAATTAGATACATTCGAACTGACACTGGTGGGCAATACGGCTTCTCAGATAATATATATCTCCACATACCTCCGCTACACTTAAAAAAATCTTGATTTTCTACTACAGCTTCTGCATTAACAGATTGCACAAATCTAGCCAGTCTACCCTGTGTGCTTTATATATCCATCCATGGGCTGGGGTTTGAAATTGGAGTTGAGTTGGGCAATTTCCGCTTGTGGTCATATACAGTTTCACTGCCTGTATGATTTGCTCGCTGCCTTTAGGCGCAGACTTTGAGCCATAGAACCGGTACCACAGCATGCACACACATGCATCTCGCTCCAACTCACTTGAAAATTCATACCTTATGGCCGCTTGGCTATAAGGAAAAGCAGGCGATGAACCCGCTGACTGCCGCTCCCATCAAAAAAAAAAGAAGGTAGGTCTAAAGCATCAGTGGCAGATGTCGCAGGGCGAGGGGTGACAGCGTAAATGCAATTAGACCCAAGTAATAAAACAAGTAATTCACACTGTGCTAATATTTTGGCCAGATCTTATTCTTCATCCTCAAAGACTTTTTTTTTTCTTTAGAGCCTATCTATGTTCATTCTCATAATGATGTTCTCGTGCAGCTACTACCAAACCAATGCAAATGCACATAAGCTATGCTGCACCTTTGCCCAATCGACCCTGCTATTGCGTCTCATAAAAACCTAAAAATACAAGAAAAGTCATTTCCCCCTGTTCACGCGGGACCAGCCATTCTAGAAATCGAAATAGTGACAAAAAGTTGTTACTAGAAATTTTTAATGGTTTCGGAGTAACACCCTGCTGATATACAAAAAAAAAAAAAAAAAAGAAAGAAATTATGGGTTAAAAGATTTTGGGCCGTTTATCTATATTTTTACCTCTTTTTTACAGCTCATATTGAAAGCTGATGTTTTTTTTTTTTTTTTTTTTTTTTTTTTTTTCATTTCTAGGAGCTCTGTACAATTGGCATTGTCATTGTGATGAATTAAAAATCATTTTCTAGATCGGCACATGGGAACGGTGATATACTACATACCGTCAAGACATTCAGAATGTTGGAATGAATTACCCTTTTTTTTCGGTATTTTTGAAAAATCTGTAAAAATTCACCTGTGCAGTTTTTCATATATATTTTTTTTAATTAATTAATCTCAAAAGCTGATTAATGAACAGAAAATGGGCTTTCTGGAATTGCAACCAAGGAGCCGAACATTTCACTAATTATGTATATGTACTACTAGACAACTTCAGGAGGATGGAATATTGCGGCCCGTTCAATATCTGTACAACTGAAATTATACATGAAGCCGTTGGTTTACCAATACAGCGCGTGGTAGCAAAGGAATTAGCTGCAAATACTCTCTTTCTGGAAATATAAAACAATAACAGTAAGGCATAATCACACTCCAGATTTTTCAAGCCAGATCAGATGTCAAAGCAAAGCCATGCAGACAATACCACAATGCAAGCAGTTATAGATTGAGCCGGAGAAACTGCCGCCTCCTTCTATTAAGTATATTTTGAATAATTTTCCATACAGCGGATTTGGTTGAAGGCCAGTCTTTTCGCTTCCAAATACTGAAAAATCTGCTGTTTTACTACCTGTTATTAATTTTCATCTTTGTGAGAGTTTCCATTGTTTATAAAAATAAAAATTCACTCAATTTTTATTTCATGGAGAAAACATAAAACTTCAGAAAATGAAAAAAAATTTCATTTGGCTAAATATTGATAAGCCAATCGATATCTTAATTCATTATATTGAGGCGAATCTGACATTTTCTTTCCATAGAAGCTACTTTTAGATATTCTCTATATGCACAAGTGGTTTCCGACAATGTTTCTTGAAGCTTTTACGCCATCCAACCATAGAAGCACGCTTAGACTGCAATATCCCTGAAATACACCCACAACGCCAAAAATGTAAACGTAATAATGAAATTGTGACGTTATGCTAACCAGTTTCCGTTTCATTGTTGTCAATGTTGCAGGTATCTTTGGCCGTTTCATTGTTATCAATGTCGCAGGTATTTCTGACCACTATATACTGTCTACATTTGAAATTTTTTATCAAACCCTTGTATCGGAGATAGGCTTATTATCTTTTCGCTTAAAAAATCCTCGTGATAAATCTAAAAAATAAAAACGAAGCATTTCGCCGTTGATGATTCAAGATTTAGAAGTAAAATACCTTCTCACATCATACTGATTTCATTTTGCATAATTCTACATAACAATTCTCAACGACTTTCTGGATATTCAGCACCTTTGTTGCTGAAATGACATTGACAGTTTCTCTCTTAAAATTAATTTAATAACAACTCAGAACCACATCGACAATCGAAAGTCTGACACAGTTTCAGACCCTGCGTAATACCTCTCCTAGTTATAGAATATACATGACGAAAAGTTTGCAATTCTCCACTAATCCCAGACTTGAGTACTACGCGTCGGAAAATAAATCTTATTAAACCCAAAATGTTTATAAAAAAATTTTCAGATTGTAAGTCTTAGCCCGAAGCTCTAGGTCTTTACAGTAATTTCCTCAGGTCATTCTCCCGCTAAATAGTTACTTGGGGAAACAAGGCAAATGAATAGCTAGGTACCTGGTATTCTGTATTTACGCAATGCCCAAACTTATACTTCTCATCGCGTTTCCAAAATTTCATTAGACTTCGATTAAAAACAAGTCAAATCTAGTAGCTGTTGCGTATATTGTTAAAGTTGAAGTCTGAGTATAGCTTCAAACACGAGAAATACTTACATATGAAGATTTTTTTCAATACTGTTAGGTACCAGTTGTGGGTATTTGCCTGTCGCCCTAATAGAATTGAGTAGTGCGACCACATACGCTCACTGATGTACCTTCTGAATCGTGCACAAATCGTAACTTGTTTAAATTTGATCTCTTGTTTACCTCCCAAGCTATTGGTTTGATTTTCTTGTCAACTGTCATTTAATGCCGAACATCGCCTAGCTGGGCATTGTGAGTACATAAACCACCGCCAATAAACCTCAAATCCCACTGGCTGCTGGATGTAGAAAGCTATGATTGGCCTTCGCACCTACACAATACTCTGGATTTATGGTTGGCTACCTAGGCTATGATTTGCCATGTTACGCTACAGAATAGCTACGGAAGCGGAGACCAGAATGACCGCAATTATAAACAACAAAAACATTGTTATCATTTGAAGATAGTCCAGGAAAATTTTCGAATTACCGATGCCATGCAACAATAAAAATTTGGACTGTTTGTACATGTGCCAGATATTGCAGTTAGTTCCATATTGGGCCGTTTGCCTTTTTACCCCTAAACGTCTTTCCTAGAAGCTGATCCTTGCGTAGCCGGATACCAATCCGAGCAATGGACTTTTTGTCAGGTTGAAAACTTAATGAGCTTAGTAATTATATAAATATGGTCTTTCGTCCCAATGTTTTAGAGAAACTAAAATTATTTTCTCTCTACTCGTAACTATAGGTCTACTACATCACGGCTTCCCTTCACGGGTTTGCACGTTATCTAGAAAATAATCGTGACACTTTTCAACTTGATAGTCTGAAGGCTGTTACAGCACCAAAGTCTAGATTATATTGCATGAAAAAAGTTTTCTGTGCAAAATTCAAAGTTGGCATGTCGCATACTAAAGCACGTTGACATATGGTCTCAAAACAATTGATTTATTTGATATCTTGTTATTTAGAAGATTCTAAGTTTCATTTCAGTCTTTTTTTTTTTCCTCTTGCTACCCACTCCAGTTTATCGTATTTGAAAATTGTTTTAAGCGGCTACATATATTCATTTTCAAAGAAAGCTCTTTTTCTCTTGCTAGAAGAACCATTATAATTGATGCAAATGTAACACAATGAGTAAGTAACGACCCTGAGTAGCCCCATATTAAATTACCCTGATATACGTTGTTATTACACTGCTGGTGTGCGTGCTCCTAAAACTGGAGGCTTCAAAGTGGTGCCTATACAATTTTTGGCTTGCGCAAAACTGCCAAAATTGCGGGTCGTTTCTCCTATTTCTGATAGAAAAACTGGCCCCCAGATACATGACACAAGTGTATCAAAGTTTATAGTTGGGAAGAAAATTCTGAAAGAGCATTTCTACAAATTAGTATCTCTAGACAAATGTCCACAAAGATTTGTACTTATGGGTGTGTCTGGACTGTTTCTTAATTAACAAATAGCTTTGTGACGCTGTTCTAAATAACTAAAAAAAAAAAAAGTGGTTTTCCATTTTTCGCAGACTATTGCCGACGAAAAGCGCAAAACCGTAACAAGTTACAGTTCAAAAGTTCACAGAAAATCGCGTTGGGGTTTTTTTTTTTTTTTTTTGCCAGACGCGTAATGATGATTTGGGAGTAGCGCACACATGCTCAGTCAGACTTTTTTGGCCGTAAATCACGCTATAGCTGTTGCTCATCCCTTTCTGAGACAAACTTTGTACAAAGGTACAAACTTTCTTCAGCACGAAATTCTGATACTTACGATTTAGACGCGTCTGCCTATCCAAGCCAACAAAAATCAATTTACAGCTACAAATATAAACATTACTGTTTAACTATAAAATGTAACTTTTTTCATCGCCAAAGCTTGAAGAGAGTTCAGAAAAATAATTTCAAAGAGAAAAATGTCTTTCTGAAAAAAAAGCAGAACCTGGCAAAAAACACCTTTTTTTCGTTGTAAG
>JAJMRT010000064.1:0-59458 GCA_030558065.1 Geotrichum phurueaensis
AAGGGTGGTGAAGTCCTGTTTCCAGGACTCGGATCTGTCGTTTCGGTTCACCTTTATCGCTAAATTTAAACAAGCTCGTTGAGCCGTCTACCATTCAGGCTTCAGATATGCCATGTTATAAAATTGTCGTTTTCATTTGACATTCTGTCGAATTGTCGTTCTGTTGTTGTCGTGAACCACCTCGGATTCATCTCTTCAAAAAAAAAGATGAAAGCATCAAGGGATTCTCAGAATGAGGCTAATAATGCTCATTCACTGCTGTATCAGTAGTCGTCCTTTTGGATAAATGGTGCTTTTAACGTCATCCCAGGACATAAGCGTAAGTCCGAAGTTCAGTGTAATTTCTTACAATGAATAAGCATAAGTCTGAAGGTTAGGCTGACTTCTTACAAAAGAATAAAAATGCCTTGCTAGCTCAATCGGTAGAGCGTGTGACTCTTACTATCTATTCTTTATAGAATTAAAGTCATCACAAGGTTGGGGGTTCGAGCCCCCCGTAGGGCTTAATTTTTGAAACTTCTTTTAACTTTTTGAAAGGTAAAGAAACTGTTGACTTTTTTTTTTTTTTTTTTTTTTTCACCACCTACGCTTTCCCAAGATCGATCCTCACTGCCAACCAACTTTCAGCGCAATCGACAATGGCTGTGCCCGACTTGATTTTAGATCCAAATCTGCGGATTTGGGTTTTATTCCCCATTTTATTTATTATGATTTTGTTTGGTTTGATCCGACACTACGCTAATGTTTTGTTAATGTCAAACCCTAAGATTGGAGATGTAAAGTCAGTTCGCGAGCAGTAAGTTTTGAACGCATCATTAGCCCTCCAGTATCACTTTAGATTCGTTTACTGACAAAAGTGATTTTTTTTTCGATATAGACAGTTTTTATCCTATGCAAACTCGTTGAAGTTTAATAGCATCAATCTTCCCACTAACGCGTTCATCGAGCGCCAGCAGTATTACAGTGAGCAATTCAAAAATGGCCGATACTTGAAGAACCCTGATGCTGCAGGTAAGGCCCCTTCACTTACCGATTCTAGTATGATGGACGGTATGTTTAATATGGTTAAAGGCCAGGCCATGAATTTTGTCCCCCAAACCCTTATGATGAGCTGGATTAGCACTCTTTTCAGTGGGTTTGTGCTCATGCGCTTGCCATTCCCACTCACGGTTCGGTTTAAAAGTATGTTACAGTCTGGTGTTGCCACAAATGATCTTGATGTCAGATGGGTCTCAGCAGTTTCGTGGTACGTGTTGAATTTGATTGGATTACAGTCCGTGTTCTCCCTTATCCTTGGCCGCGAGAATAGTAAGTTAAATTTTCAACTATTAGTATCATCTTGTCTTTATATTCTAACAAATCTTTACAGCTGCTTCAGGGTTACAACAACAACAGTCTGGTGCCAATATGCTGCAGCCCGGTATTGACCCATCTAAGATTTTTAAAGCCGAGGCCGAAAATTTGGAGCTGGTTTCTCCTTGGTGTATTTTTGATGGCATTGAGGAGAGAGTTCTTCGTGCTGAAAATGCATAGATGTAAACCTATACAATAATTTCAAACATTTTTATCATATTAAATTTTTGTCTTTTTACATACATATATTAACACTCAGATAGTCTAGTAAGAATCAGTGCCGTTCACAATGACGTTGTTAATCTATGGTGGATGTTAGTAAAGAAAAAATATTAAAACTATGATGAGATAGCAAGCATACCTTCAAAATCATTCTCGTCAACTGTGTCGCAAGAAGCAGCTGCTGGCGCTTGCCGATAAGGGGATCGACAACAAAGTTCTCTCTCATATCTAATTTTTATGTTAGTATTATCGAACACAATTTTAGGAACATTTTTGGGTTCACTTACCGTTGTTACCACTACCCAAGCAGTCGACACCCAGTCTAGAGTTCTTTTCCAAAACCTGTCTGGACTTCAGGGAAGCAAGAGTCTCAATAGGAGGTAAACCAGAGTTTTCTGCAAGAGCCATGGGGATAGCATCCAATGCATTGGAGAAGGCTCTGAAAGCATATTGGTCGATACCGGTGTGTTTGTCAGCCTCCTCAGCAACAGCCAAAGAACTGGTAATCTCCGCAGCACCACCACCGTAAACAACACGATTGTCACGCACCAAGTTACGAACGACGCAAATAGAATCGTGAATGGCACGCTTGGCCTCATCGATGATCATCTTGTTACTACCACGGACAAAAATGGTAACAGCTCTAGGGTTTGCACACTCCTCTATAACCAACATTCTGTCGCGAGTAGTACCAAAGCTAAGCTCTCTGACAACACCGGCAGTACCAAGCTTCTCGGGTTTCAAATCCTCAAATCTGGGGACAATTCTTCCCTTGGTGGCAATGGCCAAAAGTTCAATTTCAGGACCACCCACCCATCTGACAGCTGGTAACTTGTTCTGTAATAATAAGTGATTGGCCTCATCATCAAAACCCCATTGACAGATGACAAGGTTAGCACCGGAATCCTTCACATATTTAATCATTTCAGTGAACTTATCGTGCTCGTACGTTTGTAATTTCTTGAACTCCTCAACGGAGGTAATGTCAAGCTTGTGTTTGGTCTTGGGTTTAGGGGGCTCAAATGGGCAGGTCAGAATAGCCAACTTGACGTCAGTCAAACTGCGGGGCATCTGAGGGTGTGACATGTCTTTGTCGAGAATAACACCCTTAATCAGCTTGGTATCCTCCAAAGAGCCACCGACCTTACCGTCAACCTTGATCAACTCGAAATCGACATCCTTGCGGTCCAGATCAGCAACTTGCAACACTGAATCAACGGCAATGTTGGCAAACTTTTCGTGAAACTTGGACACAATTTTACTGCCTAGCGAAGTTCTGGCAGCCTTTAATAAATTCGTCTTGTCCTCTCTGCTTACAGGGATGTTGTCGCTGATAGTGTCGAGGTGAGAAACAGCAATCTGACAAGCTTGGTCGTAGCCATTAGCAATCCTAATGGGGTGGATTCCCTTATCAATTAGCTCAGCGGCCTGCTCCAGCAAAGCGCCGGCAAGAACGACGACACCAGTGGTACCATCACCGATCTCATCATCTTGTGATCTGGAGAGCTCGACAAGAAGTTTGGCGATCTGATTCTCAATCTGCATCTGACTTAAAATAGTAGCACCATCATTAGTGATAGTTATATCGCCATCAGGAGAAATCAGAATTTTGTCGAGACCCCTGGGGCCCAAAGAAGTCTTGACGAGGTTCGCCACGGTTTTGGCGGCCAGAATGTGTGATTTGACAGCCTCCACACCGTGAGCGCGCTTCTTTTGACCTTGATCTCTAACAATAATAAAAGGTCTTCCCATCTCATCCTGAGCTACAATAGCATTGGAGAGATCGGGCATAGCCATCTGTTGTTGTTGCGCCATCTTGTTGATTACTAGGTTGTTGTCTATGAAAGGAAAGGAGGAAATCAGGAAGGAGCGAAGAAACTTTTTTGTTGTCCAAATTTCAATTACGGGCAATCAGGGTAAGGGACTTCCAACTGTCCCAAACTTACTAAGCAAATTTTTTTCAGTTTTTTTTAAACTCCAAGATCATTAATAAAACTATCACCATAAGCAACAATCAGCTTAAGTCTATTGAAATCAACATCCATTTAGTTCAATAATAAACAGAAATGTCGGCCGTCGGAAGTTTAATATTTTGCAACAAGTGTGGTAATTTGCTTGATAGTGTTACCGGTGAATCTAAGCACATTGTCTGCTCACAATGTTCAACCGTCTACGATGCTAAGAGTATGATCAGCTCCACTAATACTACTTGACTTTTGTATTGATTCTAACCTGAAATTACAGAGTTTGCTGGTATTTCCGTTGTCACTACCTCTGCTGAGGATGCTTTCCCCTCTTCTTTGAGATCCAAGAGATCTGTTGTCAAGACTGCCATCAACAAGAATGAGCTTGAAGAAGGCGCGACTGTAAGTATTTCACAAAAGAAATTCCGATTAATTGTATCTAACTGGCTGGGTTATAGATTAAAGAGAAGTGTCCTTCTTGTGGTCACGATGAGATGCAATATCACACATTGCAATTACGAAGTGCTGATGAAGGTGTAAGTATACTGTTCATCTATTAGCAACTAATTCACTAACTCGATTCTAGGCCACCGTTTTCTACACATGTCCAAAGTGTAACTACAAGTTCCGTACCAATAACTAGAGGAACTTATAGTTTCAATTTTGCACCCTATTTTATTATCGTTTTTTTTTTTTTTTTTGTTACCGCCTTTACGAATCCATTTTCAATGTTATTGATATTTTTCTCACTATAAAAACAATCAAATATAGACTCTTACTTCTAATCAGTTGGATCGATCAGCCTCAAATCTTCCACCGAAAAAGGAATGTCGTCCCTTAACATAATATGACCTGGACCATATGCTGATCTATACAAATCAGGCTCATTGTGAGGGTGGAAACCAGATCTTGGACAAGCTTTAATTATGTTGATTCCAGTGGGATCAGTAAGTCTGAAAACACCCCATGCTGGCTCGTGTTGAGGAGCACAAACAACAGCAATAGCCTCTGGAAGCATGATCTGGTACGAATTTTGAGTATGAATGTCGACAGAAGATAAGAAACAGGACTGAGTGGGATGTGTGTGGATCCATCCTAGAATAAAAAGATCATTCTCGTCCAAGTAGTTGAATAACATTTCCTCGTGCGTAGTATTGCAAGTATCCGAGGTAGATTCTTGGTGAGGGATAACTAAGCGAGTAATAAAGAAAGCGTTATGTTGAAGTTTTCCACAGAGCATGCCACAAGTTTCAAGATTCTGTCTGGTATTTGGCAAAGCAATTTGAAGAAATTTAGATCGCAGGCCTTCGGGAAGAAAAACAGTACGGAGGGGCGCCCCTCCCTCGGTCGTATTCTTAGACTTGAACTTCGGGACTGATGTTGCAGTAGGATTGGAGGAAGGCTCCAAGGAAAGTTTTGACGGCAGAGGTGGTGGGCTAGTGACATCAGGTCTATAGGGTGTCACCGTACTGGGTAATAGTGGTTTTGGTGGCAAAGCAGGTATCTCAGGTGTTACTTGAGATGTAGGGGTCGAATAATGAGACTGATAAAGAGAAATAGGATATGCAAATGAGTCGTTGGTCTTAGAACCTAGAGATGAAGTCGAATGGATTCGGCTAGTTTGAGGGTCTTGTAGATTGCGTATGCTCGCTAGATTTAGCTCATGGTCGGTGTCAGAAATGACGGAAGAATTTTGACCCAATTCATATTCGGTTGGTTGCTGATATCGTTTCCTTATCGCCTCCCTTTCTCTAAACAACTGAGCCTTCTGAAGTTGTTCATATTCATATGCCTTAAGGCGTTGGTTAATAATTGGCTTCAATCTTTCCATCGATTCCAATGCAAGCATCGCCTGTCAAGTTAGTCAGCCAATGGTCATATATCACTCTCTGTTCCAATTATACTCACCCTTTTCTCCAGTCGTTTTATAATTGGCCTATTATGTGGCAGCCGGGCCTGAAAATGGGTTGGCAGAGAGTTGAGGACCAGACTGGGAAGTTAGTATGATTCAAAAGACAACTAATTAGTGAATACATACTTGGAAAATCTAGCATACAAGACGTAGGCCTCTTCAAAGTCGCCGTCGCGATCATATGACTCTGCCTAAATAATTTGTTAATATGACACAACGTAAAGGTAAAACGAAGAAGATGTCGCTTACTTCGTTTATGATCCTGTTTGCAACATGAGACCATATATGAAAAGAAGTCGGAGACGAAAAATCATAGTTGTTAGATCTCTCAACCAGCTCCGGTATAGATTTTGGTCTACTCATCAAGGGCGAATGTGAATGTATAGGAAGTGAGTGTGTTATGATGGCGAAAAGACCGTGAAGGTTGGTGCGAGGTTAAAAGTTGGGAGGTGAAGTTTGGAGTTGGAGAACACGAAAGCTGCGGTCCTGTACGAGAAATAGAACATTCAGTACACGACACAGTGCACAACAAGAAACGTACTGTGACCTTGACGGAAAAAAAAAATACTATGTACCTCAGCTTAATTCTTGGAATATATATATATATTTTTACATCGAGATCAATGAGGTTGTTACTTCTGAGCTGCAGTCTAAGCCAGTCATGATGATTTGTATGTTAATCATGTTTTTCAAATTTAGTTCCCCTAATTCTAAAGATCGAATGGTAGTACGTAGTACTTAATTGTTAACACATAGATTAAATACAACATGACCAAAAAGTTCAAAGTGGCAGTAATTATGTCATACATTGGGGCACAACATAGTGAACATAGATAAACAGCAAAAATATCTGGTATTCAATACGGTAAAGTATTTGCAATAAGGCAGATGTGATTATGTACCCTGCTCTTTCGTGGTAGACGGCCAATGCAGCTTGAAAACCCTGCCAGGAATCTTTTCACACTATGGTTCTGATAACAAAATGTGAAAGCTTATTAGTAAGACGTCTCGGATTATTTTGTGTTTTACAGCAGCCGCCTCTTGGCCAAATTCATAACTTTTATGATTCAGCTAGTCTTTTCAATAAATTCTAGATTCTTTGAAAACGTACCCTGCACCGTCACAGCTTTTCCTAGCAATAATTCTGTTATTTCTGACGTCACAACTTCTTCAAAAGTTGGCAACTGGTGTTGTTGCATTTACTGGACTTTGACCCGGCTCACATTTGCCACACCATTCTTGTCGCCCAATTGCTGTTTTTCCGTACTACCAAAGTATCTTACATACTTCTTAATCATCAAGGATAAGGGCTATTTTGGGCAGGGTAACATTCTTATTACGTCTTGCCAATCACGTGATCTAAAAATTTTCACTTTTTTTTTTTTTTCTTTATCTTGCTGATTCTCGTTTCAGACAATTCTCTTCTCTTTCACTAGGCAACCATCTACCATCATCGAATCTACAAAACAAAATGGCAGTTTCCGCATCAAAAGCTAAGAGAGAAGCTAAAAGAGCTGAGAAGGGCAAGAAGTCTAAGAAGAGCTCCGCTGAAGAAGTCGACGAGGCCTCCGAAACCATTGCCAAGTTGAAGTTGCAACAAGATGAGCATGGTATCTCTGACCGTGTCACCACTGGTGTTCTTGCTAGTTTGTCCACTTCAAGAGATATTAAGGTTACCTCTGTCTCCCTTGTGTTTCACGGTAAGGTTCTTATTCAGGATACCAATCTGGAACTGAACTTTGGCCGTCGCTACGGTCTTCTGGGTGAGAACGGTTGTGGTAAGTCCACTCTGTTGAAAGCTATCGCTGCCCGTGAGTACCCAATTCCTGAACAGATTGATATTTATCTGTTGAACGAGCCTGCCGAGGCTACTGAGTTCTCCGCTATTGAGTACGTTGTTCGCGAGGCTGAGCATGAGCTCCAGAGACTTGAGGATCTCGTCGAGAGGATTCTTGAAGAGGAGGGTCCTGAGGCCCCCGCTCTTGAGGATCTCCACGAAAGAATGGACGAGCTTGATCCTGCCACTTTCGAGTCTCGTGCTTCCGTTATTTTGATTGGTCTGGGTTTCAACAGCGTCACTATTAAGAAGAAGACCAAAGACATGTCTGGTGGTTGGAGAATGCGTGTCGCCCTTGCCAAGGCCCTGTTTGTCAAGCCCACTCTGCTTTTGCTTGATGACCCCACCGCCCATTTGGATCTTGAAGCCTGTGTTTGGTTGGAAGAGTATCTTAAGAGATTTGACCGTACTTTGGTCCTCGTCTCTCACTCTCAGGATTTCTTGAACGGTGTCTGCAGCAACATGATTGATATGAGACAGCAGAAGCTCATTCTTTACGGTGGTAACTACGACTCTTACACCAAGACTAGAGCTGAATTAGAGACCAACCAGATGAAGCAGTACAGCAAGCAGCAGGAGGAAATTGCACACATCAAGAAGTTTATCGCGTCTGCCGGTACTTATGCTAACTTGGTTAGACAGGCCAAATCTAGACAGAAGATTCTGGACAAGATGGAGGCTGATGGTCTTATTGAGAAGGTTATTCCTGACAGAGTCTTTTCTTTCCGCTTCCCTGACGTCGAGAAGCTCCCTCCTCCTGTTTTGTCTTTTGACGATGTTTCCTTTTCCTACTCTGGTAACCCCGAGGACAACCTGTACGAGAACCTCAATTTCGGTGTTGATATGGACTCTCGTATTGCCCTTGTTGGCCCCAATGGTGTTGGTAAGTCCACCCTTCTTAAGCTTATGACGGGTGCTCTTTCTCCTACTGGTGGCCGTGTCTCTCGTCACACTCATTTGAAGATTGGTGTCTACTCCCAGCACTCTGCTGATCAGCTCGATCTATCTAAGAACTCTCTGGAGTTCGTCCGCGACAAGTTTCCTCAGATTTCTCAGGACTTCCAGTACTGGCGTGGTCAGCTTGGTAAGTATGGTCTTACTGGTGAAGGCCAAACTGCCAAGATGGCGACTCTTTCCGAGGGACAGAGATCTCGTGTCGTCTTCGCCTTGCTGGCTATTGAGGCTCCTAATATGATTTTGCTGGATGAGCCTACTAACGGTCTTGATATCCCCACTATTGACTCTCTGGCTGATGCCATCAACGCTTACGAGGGCGGTACTGTTGTCGTGTCCCACGATTTCCGTCTGCTAGACAAGATTGCCAAGGATATCTACGTTTGTGAGAACAAGACTGCTACCAGATGGGATTCTTCCATTCTTGCTTACAAGGCTAAGTTGGCCAAGAACATTGTTCTTTAAATGCTTTTATCTTTTTATTTCATAATCCCAATCATCATTTTTTTTCATCTTTAATATCGAATTGTGTTTTTTTTTCTTTCATTGAAATTGTAGATTTTTCTTTATCCATCTATTGATTTTTATAAACAGCTTTCTCGTAGTAATATGTACAGATTACACATTATCTATATTAAGCTTTGGCAAGATAAATAGATTATCAATTTATGGTCTTTACATCAAATAGTCACATGCAAAAATTATCAAACAGAATGATATACAAAGAAGACATGAATTCTTAAAGAATTTGTCTTTATGAGACTGGAAAGGTAGCGGTGTCGGCCCGTTAAACGAGATAGCAGATTATGAGATAAGATGGTAGCAAATGCCAAGATCCTTGAATGATAAATAATGTAGTGCAAATGTGTCCCAGGCAAGTTGCATACAGTTACAATTTGCGCTAAAGCTTAAAGACATAGTCAAGCTTAACAGAAAAAGCATAAGGCATAAGTGACTCTTGTTGGCAAAGGCATAAATCGTAACTAGATGTAACCCTATACATAAATATGAGAGGAATTGGCTTCGACTGGTCTGCATCAAGTAAAGAGTTAGGAAAACGCTTAGTAAATACCAATAAAAATTAAGTAAGAGTAAAATAGCATAATGTATTGATTATCAGTAAGTAAATGAATTATTCAAAGTTGTGGCCAATACTTGAATTTGCTAGCCCTGTTTGGTATCACAAACTGACAGATCAGTGGAAAGGTAGAATTCAAAAAGTTCAGAACACTGCTTTACGCAGAGTTTAAGAAAGTTGAATTTTCTTTGGTTAATGAAATAAAGAGGAATGCCAAAATTCTTTCAGTGGTCATACGAACAAAAGAAATCTGCGACCGACTTGCCATCAGAGCTATTCGAGCTGTAAGCCCGAGAAATACTGTGTGGAAACTTGCCAACCGCAACAAGCCGTCAGAGGGCAACCTTGAAAGGCCGTTTGCCAAAGTAAAATGTATAGATATTATTGATAACAACAGATAATGTAGCAGCCGCCCACCGTGAAAGAAACCAAAGTATGATCGTGATAAGAACTATCACGAAGCTTAAGATGAAAAACACTTTGCATGTAGCTTCGCGCAATGAATGCCAATTAGACTACGAGATACAAGGTAAAATTTGCCAATACTATTCCACCACCTAAAAGGAGCTGTATGAAGGGAAGTACCCCAATCCATTGAAACCTTTCATTAGTACCGTGCCTCGTTATACTTTGAAAATGCTTTTTCAGTTAGATACAGGTCATGGCGTTTTTGAAAAGTATTTCCAGATAAAGAATATTAGCAAAAGAAATATTACGGCAAGTATGGTTAACTGGAGATGGCTGAAAAAGTTTTCAAGAGGTGTCCTTTGCATCCTACAGAGTGAAATATCTTGAGAAAAGTTTCCCCGGAGCTTTTCAGGATTCTTCTTGATACTAAGAAGGGCCTTGGAGCGAGAGTCAAATTCTTAGATTCATTATCAGAAATTTTTTGCTAATGGTTTGCTTGATTAGAGCAGCTTTTTAACGTTCCACTGAGTGTAAATGTCTGGTATTGACCTACCGGGTGTTTATGTATTGCATGTTTTCCTTAACATATTGAATTATTCATAGAGAATTCGGCGCCATCAAATGATTGAACTTGAAATACGAATTGACGCCGCTACATTGTCAGTTTTATAAAGACGAAATTTTTTGAAATTCATATCTTTTGTATGCCATTTTGTTTTGTAATTTTATTTATAATTTTTGGATGTAAGAAAAATAAACTGATCTATCTTACTATACATCGCCAGTCTCATTGACATAAGTTTTAATGCTATATTCTCTCATTTTTATTATTATTTTCATAAATTTTTGCGATTTTTTGTTATTTATTAAAAGATATCAGCATAATAATCAGACTTTCTATCTATCTCAATCTAGTCCTTATATCAATGAGACTGACAAAGTAACGCTCTTAGAGTGCGTGAGGTTTTCGAAATTTGATGGCATAGAGTTTTCTATGAAATTTTTTTTATTACTAGATATATATTTGCTTCCTATTTTCTAGATATATTCAAATAACAATATCCAGATTTTCTATCAACTTCTGTTTTGGCCCAGCCCATCATCTTACATTCGAGATCGCCTTATTTTCTTTAGCGGCGCTTAAAACCTAACCCATACAGTGTTTTTTTTATCGCCGCAGAGAGCCCAACAGAAGGCTTCGGGCATTGTATTCTCATCAGGTTTCAACTCCCTGTCGACTTCACCATTGGAATCTCCAACAGTTCAACCACGCTCTTTTTTCATTTTTTTTTTCTATCTGTCTCTTCCGCTGCGTAAATCACTTTTCCAAAATTGATATATCGACTATAAATGATAGAGTTTGTAAACTCTGACACTTTTTAAATGCATTTTTCTGATTCTTCTTCTCATTCCGGTTCTGATGCGGCACTAGATCCGACAAAACCAACGGAAGAATCAATTGAAATCGAAATATATATTCCGAATCTAATATTCAAACAATCTCGGAAAACTGTGAACAGTTTAATTACAAGTCTATGCACTTTTAATGATAAAGCTATTCTGGGCCTGTCGACAGGCTCAATCAATGTTTACTCTATCAGTAAGGGCTCAAATGATAATGAAGCTGGCGTCACGCTGGGGCTCATAGACTCTTTTACTAATATTTCAAGTCGACCGATTGAAAAACTGGGAATACTAAAAGATGTGGGCTCACTAGTGGCCCTGACTGACAACCACGTTTCTATCTACGATCTCACGACTCTCACATTGGATGAAAAACTCTTGTCAACCAAAGGGGCTACTGATTTTGCCATATACTCAGGAATTAGTGAACTATCTTCTGAAGTAGGCCCTATTGTAATACTGCGTTTATTGATAGCCTGTAGACGAAGACTGGTGTGTTACGAATGGCGCGATTCTGAGTTTTTTCAATATAAGGAGATTTATTTGCCTGATCTGATAAGGACCCTCTCCTTCATCAACCTTAACCAAATTGTTTGTGGACTCACATCAGAATATGTCACAGTCAATATTACAAGCAATGAATTGACTATTGTGCCCTTTTTCCCTGTCAGAAAATCTTTTATCGACAACATTGGATTCAACTACTTTGGAATTGGAGGTGATCCTCGGCTTCGTCCACATGTCATCGGAATTCCGCAAAATAAATCAGCGCTCCTGGTAAAGGGCGGATTTCCTCAGTTTATTAATGAAGAAGGACAGCCCATCAGCTATCAACAACACTTTAAATTTCAATTTCTTCCCTTGAAAATAGAGCTCGTTTTCCCATATTTTCTTTGCATCTTACCCACTCATGTCGAAGTCAGAAATATAGAGACGTTTACGTTACTGCAGACTATAGACATCCCCGACGTTCTATACATTTCACTTGGCAAGCACGATGCTTACCTAGCAACCTCTTATGAAGTATACCAGTTAGCTTTCACTGACCTCAAGCAACAAATTGTGACTCTTTCAAACCACAAGGGCCATCTTCTGGAAGCCATTTGCTTAGTGGATCACATTAATCAGGCAATTTTACCAGAGAAACAAAGCCTTTTAAGAGACCTAAAGATCCATAATGCCACAGACTTGTTTTTCAAGCGAAAACGTTATATGCAGGCCTTAGCGATCCTTTCCGAAGTTTCTGCTGCCCCTACTGATGTTATTGAATTTTTTCCATTGCAAATTTCAGGCCCTGTCAGTTCACTGCTTGATCATCTAAATGGGGACAATTTAATAGATTCAATGTCTGTTTCTTCTCGCCAAAAAACAATTGCTTCTTCGATTTCAAAAGATGACAGCCCTTGTGCGGATGATCTGGAATCTCAGCTAAACTCTCCAGACACTGACTCTACTTCTTTTTTTGCCAAACTAGATCTGACTGGACGTGATCTTCATATTGCTATCAGAGGACTTGAGAATTTTCTTGCTGATACTAGACGTAAGGTCTCTGCTCTTTTGCGTACTGAAGAAGACAGCACTAAGGATAAAAACCTTGAATTATTACGGTCTTTCTATGGAAGCAGTACGAAATCTTTGGAACAAACGGCTAGTCTTGTTGATACAACCATGTTTAAGTGCTACACTTTAAGAAATAAAGCCTTGGTTGGCCCCTTACTTAGAATTCACAACTATTGTGATGCTGATGTTGTCAAGCCTGTTTTACTGAAGCTTGAAAAATACCAGGAACTCATCGATTTTTATTTCAACAAAGGCTTACATGTGCAAGCCTTAAAACAACTGCGTGCTCTTTCTGATAATGAAACTATTAGCGAACAATTCAAAGGGCCCTCTTCTACGGTAAAGTATTTGCAAAAGCTTGGAAATGATAATATTGATGTTATTTTTGAGTTTGCAACTTGGCCTATCTCTGTCAAGGAATCATTTGGCTCAGCTATTTTTTTGAACCGAACTCAACAATCAGACTCGTTAGATGTACAGAAGGTTATCCAGTATCTTCAGAGAACTTCCAAATTGTTGACTATTAGATATCTTGAATATGTGACTAAGGAGAAAGGTGATGTATCACCCAATTTTCATACTGCATTGGCGATTGCTTTTGTGGAGTTTATCAAGGGTAACGAAGACGATGAGATTATTTTTGCACAGGCTCGCCAGTTTCTCAATACTACACCTAGGTATTACCGGATCGAGCGGATTCTCTCAAGTCTTCCCCAACCAACTACTTCCAAAAAGCTCCTCGAGTTTAAAGCCATTCTATATGGCAAGAGAGGACAGCACGAGGAGGCACTACGCATTTACACATTCGAGATAAGAAACGACGTCAAAGCCCGGGGATACTGCTCTGAGCTTTACGACCAGGACAATGAAGCTGGTATAACTGCTCTCCACTCA
Source organism: Geotrichum phurueaensis (assembly GCA_030558065.1). Taxonomy (NCBI): domain Eukaryota; kingdom Fungi; phylum Ascomycota; class Dipodascomycetes; order Dipodascales; family Dipodascaceae; genus Geotrichum; species Geotrichum phurueaensis. The sequence goes on from JAJMRT010000064.1 coordinate 13,587, forward strand.
TTGATCACACTATATCTTGCACCACCAATAAAGAATGAACCACAGAGACTTGACCTTGCTCTTACTCTTCTTTCTTCTCAGGGCTCAAGGATGTCAGTGGTTGAAATCATTAACAAACTGCCAGATTCAACGAGCATACAACAAATTGCCCCGTTTCTGACCTCCCAAGTGCGTACTCTTAAGAAAATAGAGAACAACATTGAACTCAAGGCCAACCTAAATAAGGTAAACTTAGTGAAAACGCAAGAACAGTTACTGGTCACTCAGAATAGGTGCGCAGTGACTGTCACAAACACTAAAACTTGTAAAGTTTGTTTCAAACGACTAGGGCTTACAGTGATATCCGTGTTTCCTGATAATGTTGTAGTTCACTATGGGTGCTCAAAGATTTACCAATACATGCTGGATAAGAAGACCCAAGAGGCGTCTAACAAGCTAATTGAAGTAAATAAAGCAAAATACAGTAGGAGATGTGCTTAATGTGAATTTTTATTTTAGTTTTCAATTTCTAATATTAATGTGCGCATTGTAGTCATATATTTACTGTCGACGTTAACACACACACGCACATATATAGTATACTACATAGTGTTATTACGCAGTTCTCAAAAAGTCCAAAACACCAGAACAGTATCTCGCAAGCTTGTCCAGTCTGCTAGCCTCTCTAGACTGGGCATCCTCCCAGTTAGTTAGGGCATCACCAAGAGCCGGCACCTGTGAGGTGGCAAGCTCCAAGATAACATCTCCGTGCACCCTCAAGAGCATCGCCATCCAAGCTTGAACCAATTCAAAGTCAGCATGGCGATCTAGCGTGTTTGTGAGAATATTAATAAAGCTGATAAACTCTACCAGAGGAGGGAATGTACTCAGAGATCTAATTTCAAGATCAGTAGAAGAGGGCGAAAGAGACTTAAGAAGCGTGATAAAATCAATAGCCTTTTCATCACTAGGTTCAGAAGTGTACAAACGAAGCAGTCTAGTGAACTCCGACTCAGATGATAGAGAAACGCCAACCTTGGGTCTCATACCATTGGCATCATTGTCTCTTGTATCGGTATGGGACTTCTTTTCGTCGTTACCAACGGAAAGGAAGAAAGGCGCCTTCTCAGGCTTTTTCGGTGCCTCTTTAGCTTTGTTTCTAAGTTTGATGACATCCAAATGAGTCAATGTGTTAAATTTGCTGCGAGGAACCAAACTGAGAGTGATAAGCTCATCGCTGAGACGTTCCAGAGTTTTGTAAGTCATAGAACTGCTAAGAACACCGTCTTCAATATCTTCCTCTTCATCATTATCAAGTGCTCCCTCAATGATGTTAGCACCGCCTTCACCACCAGCATTAGGCATTTCAATTTTAGAGATACCCTCAGCCTCATCCTCTTCAGTGATAACTCTGGTGGAAACCTTCTTGAACTGAGATCTGTTAGTCCATAAACTGATACCAACACCATTGACGTGAGTAGTAGCAAGCCAGTCACCATTGGGACTCATTCTCAAACATGTCACAAGATTGTCAACCTTGACAACGTCAATGCATCCACCAGTGGGGAGATCCCAAGTTCTAATAGTAGAATCAAGCGAAGCAGAAATAATCCATCTCCCATCGGGAGAAAAATCGAAAGTAGTAATTCTGTTAGAATGGCCCCAGAGTTCACGCACGGTCTTTTTGGTCTGAATGTCAATAACAATAATAGACAAATTATCTAATGTAACTGCCAGAAGGTCAGATCCAGTGTGTAATTTGAGGGATGTGGCAGAAGAACCAAGTTTAATTCTATGCAGTAATTGGCCAGTCTTAAAATTGTAGAATTTGAGAAGACCATCCAAGGATGAAGTAATGATAACTTTGTTGAGATTGTCAACTGCAATACCTGTGACACTTTGACTATGACCAGCCAACTTTTTCCTCAGGAGTCCACTTTGCAAGTTGTAAATGGCAATTCCACCAAGCGAAGAACCCACAAAACCAAAGTTACCGCACTCAGAAATAGCAACGGTCTTCACAATACCCTTATCAGACGTTGGCAGACGATGAGCACCTACAATTCCACGCTTGCCATCCCAGGTATGCGCGTACTCAACATCCTTATGCGCCGTAATAATGTTGTCCCAACGACCTTGCTTGTTCTTTTGGTATGCAATGTCGGTGATCTCAGGAAACTTGTCCTTCATGCTACCCATAATACCGCTTTTCAGCAAGCCAGTCTTAGAGTTCATACGTTTCTCATTCTGAGAGAATTCGTAATTTTGGGCATCCTTGCGAAGAGAAAAGCTCCAAAGTGACTGATCTCTAGAAACGGAAAGAATGTGATGTGCCTCTTCGTCAGTGAAAGAAATTTGGGTAGGAGGTAGCGAATGACCACCACGAGATCTAAGAAGTCTAGGAGGTGATGTGATAGCTGAGTTGACAGAAGTGGAATCCTTTTGCGTGTTACTGTAGACCACAGTAGGATCGAAAACGTATTCGGAAAGGTAGTTGTCTCCACCGTTTGTTATAAAGATGGGCTGACCGTTGAAAAACTTGATAGCAGATACACCACCTGCAGCTTCGCGATGTGCGTCTCTAATAATATGAATTCTCTTCTTGGTGTCTAAATGGTAGAAAAGAATGTTTCCGCCAGCAGTACCAACACCAAGTAAAGGATGACCATCGGTTCTGAAAGACATGGTCGTCACACGGTCACCTGCATTCAAAGTGAACAAAATTCTGCCCTGGCGTAAATGGTATAAGTTGATCTCACCAGAGGCAGTACCAATTCCTAAGACATCCAATACTGGACTGCATTCGATAGCAGTTATTGGCGAATCAAACTCTTCAGATGTAAACAAAAGTCTTCCGGTTCTAATGTTGTATAGGAGAATCGTAGCATCGGCAACAACCACAATTTTGTTCAAATATGTTTGAGGATGAATGATAGTCTTAATGTTTCCAAAAGATTTAGGGATTCTGACAGTGGTGTAAAATTCAGGACCATCGGTAGGCACCTTGGGGTTGATCTTGTAGATGTAAACAGCGCCGCTCGTTGAGGCGCAAAGGTACTCACCAAAAAGGTTAATAGACATGATTTCGCCTTCAGAAGTGGAATATCCTTCCAAAGCAATACTGGTCTCTAGCTTACCACGCTTGAAAATTCCGATTGTATTATCCCAGGCCGCGAAAACATAGTGGAAATGAGTGTGAAGAGCAGTGATAGGATAGGGAGTTTTAGGGCTGGAAACGAAGAGAAGATGAAGAGACGCGGCGTCGTAGATTTGGAAAAAATTTCCCACACTAGTGGTAACAACAAAAGTTTGACCGTGAGATGTCACGGATAGAGGAGTGGCGTTAGTGACATTACCAATAGCCTAAAAAAAGATTGTTAGTCTAGCGAAACAAACAAATTGGACGCAGTGGATCATACTCTAAACGGAGAGAAAATCTTAGAAGTCTGAACATTCTTAGTAACTTCCCCATTGGAAGAAACTGGAAAATCCTGAATTTTACGCTTTTTGAGCTGAGTGTCTTCCAATGCAGACATTGCTAGTTAAGATAAACCGATTAATGTGGAAGTCTAATCAAAGATTGGTGAACAATAGGTCAAGGTGGGAGAAAGTTTTGAAAGAAGGTTGGGACATGAAAAAATTTTTTCGAGTTGGGACAAAAGCCGCACAGACAAGTTCTGTAATAGGTATTTTGAGTTGATAAATATGAAGAGGTTCACGTAAAAAACTAATGAAGTAGATGACGACTTTGTAGTCGTAGAATGGTCCGCAAAGATTCCACTTATCGTTGACAATCATAGTTACAAAAATAAAATAAAAAAGTAGCGGGTGATACTATTGATTATACATATTTTTTATTTTATTTTTTTTTAGTGAGATTACTGCTATTTGCCTGTTCTTGAGCTGAACCCACTACCATGTCAAGGTTACCCTACTTTGTGATTGCTTTAAATCTGACACGAAAATAAAATAAAAAAAAGCCCGGCTGCTTCAGGGTTGTCTTCATTATACAACCTCCTAACCGCCAATTCATACATCGAATCTTTCAACCCAACATTGCTTTCCACATTGCAATGTCTTCTCTTGACAATCTTAGTCCTGAACAGCGAGAAAAATATCAGCAGTTTGTGGAATTTACACAGTGGAAGGGCGACAGCGATTCCCCTTTAGCGCTTCTTAACTCTACAAACTGGAACGTCCAGACCGCAATTGCTTTGCACTTTGATGACACACAAGCTCAACCTGCCCGAGACTCTCAGAGCTCTGCGGCCTCGTCATCATCTGCTTCTGGGTCTTTTTTTGCTCCAAGCGTCCCGACGACTACTTCTTTAATGGAAGAGCTCAATTCTCAGACTCGCGGCGGGGATGGCGCAGTATATCCACCCAGGGACACAACTCACATTATCAATTACAGAATTCAGGAAGGCACGATCTTCTCTTTGATTCAAAATATTATTTTTTTCCCTATTACTCTTGGATACAAAATTTTTAACAGCTCGTTCTATTTTCTTTCTACACTTTTCCCTTTCTTACCAAGACTCACTGGATACTACCCCGCCAACCGAACCGCCACAAGATCAGTGCAGAAAACTGACGCAAAGACCACATCTCTTCGTATTATAAGATCTTTTGAAGAGACCTATGGCCCTACTCAGCTCAGGTTTTTTGAAGATGGATTTACTCAGGCTTTCAACTTAGCTAAATCAGAGTTCAAATTTTTGGTAGTCGTCATTTTAAGTGACGAGCATGATTTGACCAACTTATTTAGTCGACAAGTTCTATATGATTCGAGAGTCGTCGACTTACTGAACAGAACCGATACTATTTTGTGGTTAGGAAATGTCGAAAATTCTGAGGGTTTACAAGTGGCAGATGCTCTAAAGTGCACTTCATTCCCTTTTACTCAACTCATTGCTCCTTTCCCAAAAACGCCAAACTCTTTGGCTTTGGTTATGAAAACTCTTGTGACTATCCAGGGTGAAACTGATCCTATGAAATTTATCTCCACGCTTGAGGAAAAGATGGAAGCCCACACACCGGTTATTGCATCTCTGACTCGCGACAAACAGCAGGTTGAAGACACGCAACGTTTGCGGCAAGGCCAGGATGATGCATACGAACAGAGTCTTGCAATTGATAGAGAACGTGAACGCGTTGCTCAAGAGGAAGCCCAGCGCGTCGCAGCGGAGGAAGCCCGCGAACTTGCTGCGCGTCAAGAAAGGGAAATGGCTGCGGAAGTTAAGAAACGGGAAAAGGAGGAAAAGAAGCAAAAAGAACAAATATGGAAAGCCTGGAAGGCATCTCAAATAGGACCTGAATTTGAGAGCGCGACAGAAAAGCCTGCAAGAATCAGCATCCGCATGCCTTCTGGCGAGCGAATCGTGAGAAAGTTTTCTGGTAGCCAAACCATTGATGATATTTATGCTTTTGTTGAGTGTTACGATCTTATCAAGGATGGCGCTGTTGTTTCGGAACCTACTGAAACCCCCTCGTCTGACTACGTTCACGAGTATGCGTTTCAGCTGGCATCCACTCTTCCCCGTCAAGTTATTCCTGCAGATACTGGCATCAAAATTAGCGACAATAAAGTTATTTGGCCCAGCGCCAGCTTAGTAGTTGAGGTGGATCTCTCTGACGATGAGGAAGAAGACTAAATTTTTATCATACATTTCTTCCCCCTTTGTTTTTCAATTGCATTTTCTTTTTTTTTTTTTTTTTTTTTTTTCTCTATGCACCTTTAAGTTCAAAAATGGCCCATATATATATATATTTTCAGTAACTTAATAAACAGAGATCTGGGTTTTTGCTGTTTAGTCTATGGATTTTATGAATTGCGTAGATTTGATGAACCTTTGATATTTCCTGTCACTGAATTTTAAGTGCCAGAAAAATATTTGTTACCCTACTTGTGCAGAGGAAAATGAAAAATCCACCAGAAGGGAAAAACCCACAGTGATCTGTTTCTTTCCTCAGCCAGGGCCGCATCATCATTTGAATTCAACCATTACAATATGTCCGTGAAAAACAGATTAGCAAATGACGAGGTAAGTATATTTGCCTCTTTTTTTTTTTTTGTATTGTTGTGGCTTGAGCTAATACCAATTTTTGTTATTAAGTTTCTGGCAAAGCTAGCACAGCTTTTTGCTGACTCCAAGTCCAGCGTTTTTTTACAGCAAAAGAGATGTGAGTACAAAACGATTTAAATGCGATTCTTTAGACCAAGATTTAATTTACTAACACTTATTGAAGACTCTATTAGTGATAATGTGACCGGCTCTTCTGTCCCTACATCGACATTGAAAGACACCTTACAAGACATCAGCACTAACAGTACACATTCGCTTCTATTTAGAGCGACAGATGGCAATTCCGACAAGAAGAAGAAAGTGAAAATTACTACTGTAGTTTCAGCAAGCGATGTCGAAGACTTTTGGGCTAAGTACACAGAAGTTGTCAAAGGCGGTATGACTGGATTAAAAAAGAAAGACAAAAAGAAGAAGCAAAAAGCGAAAAAGGCAAAGAAGCATGCTGGAGACGATGTATAGGCTAAGCAGTTGAGTTGTTAAATAGAAAAATTATATTCATCTTTGAGGACTCGTGAGTTGAGTATTGGTTCACTGAGCATGGTTTGATCCAGATACCTTGCATGGATTTTGGAATCTCTGAGCTTATAAGTGTTTAGTGCTTTTTTTTTTTTTTTGACCCATCAATAATCAAGGCAATTTTAAACAGATATCTTTATATTGCTGGAAGCTCTTGGTTTTTATTATTATACTTTTCAAATTACATAAATTGATAGTTTAAGAGCCTTTGGACGGGTGGGTGAATCTGCAAACCAGGTCAGGACTTTTGAGTACACTAGTAATAATACACCTAGATTGCTAAAACTGTTGTATTACCTGTAGGAGTCTTGCGTGAGTTAATACACTGCCAATATTTGTGGCTACTGCGTAATTAATGAATGTTTAAATACCAATTATATAATATATATACAAGCACTTGATAAATTCAATAAGATGAACTCAATTTGTCTTATATTTTATGGTATATCTCACTTGCTCACTGCATGATGCTCTCACCGATAACGATAACAAAATTTCGAGTGTTTTTTTTTTTTTTTTTTTTTTTTTTTTTAATAATGAAATTGCACAGCATTTGAACCGTCTTTCTTTCCACAACTTCGATTCTCAGTGTACGTTTTTTCTCTTTAATTATTTTCACTATCTCCATAATTTATCTTCTCATTACTTTTTAAATTTATCATAATGCACAATAAATATCTGGCGGAGTTTTCGTGTTTCTCAACAAGTAAGCCCATTAGATTATTTGTGATCCCAACCACACGTTCATTAACCAGATTAATTCTATAGGTCTTGGGTGCGGCACTATATATGCCTACTCAGTATACTCAACCCAGCTAGCAGATAGACTCGACCTTACTGCAACTCAGAGTTCAATGATAGGAATGATGGGTTCACTAGGCGTGTCATTATTAGGTGCTGTAGCGGGTTTTGTGACCGATCGCTTTGGACCGACAATTCCCATTTTGATTGGATCTCTTTGCCTACTTTGCGGATATCTTACAATATATATCTCGTTTGTCAACCAAATCAAACTATTCTCTTTGCTGTCAATGGGAAGTTGTCTTGTTGGCTTTGGTAGCGCGCTGGCATATTCCGCATCTATAAAAACAGCTGCCATCAACTTTCCACATAACCGTGGAGCAGCGGTAGCGTTCCCACTAGCTGGATTTGGATTATCAGCATTTTTCTTCTCTTCACTCAATTTCCTTTTTTTTGAGGGCAATACCTCGGGGCTTTTGGCGCTCTTGGCAGGTGTGACATTTCTTCTCTGTTTTTTCAACTCTCCGTTTGTAGTTGCGCCACCACCGGCGTATAAACCAGACACTGATAGCGTTCAATCAATACCAGAAAGAAGCAAAATATTCATCCCAAAACCCTTTTATGGTACAATTATTGATCATGATGAGGGTTCTAAGCGTCATTATTTGTTGGCTGGCAAGCATGCATATAAAAATCTTTTACAGACTACAGGTGATTCTCTAAATCCGAAGCTGACTTCCGATAAGTCATGTTCCGATGCCCAAGTCCATGACCGTGGAAAAATTTCTAAAAAGCAACCATTTGTTTCTGTCACTGACAAAGTTTGCAGTACAGAATTTACCAGCGCCAAAACAGAGATTGAATCACCCCAAGAGGAACATAATGTCAGTCCATTTGGTATGCTAGCAACATCTGAATTTTGGGTGCAGACGGCTGTGCTTGGACTGCTATCAGGTACAGGCCAAATGTACATCTACTGCTGTGGATACATTGTGCGCGCCCTTGTTTTTGGGAATTCGGATATTGACCCTGAAAGCATTGGTAGTATTCAATCATTTCAAGTTGGGCTTATATCTATCTGCAGTTTTGCTGGCCGTCTAATTAGTGGTATTCTCTCAGATATCTTTATACAATCAATGAAGGTTCAAAGACTCTGGATGGTTTTCATCTCAAGCTTGCTGGGATTAGCAGCGCATCTATCACTGATCTACTTCATCTCTAATCCATTCGACCTTTGGATCACATCTAGCATTGTTGGCCTTTCTTACGGTATGACTTTTGGAGTTTTTCCCACAATTGTATGTGATACTTTTGGAATTCGCCATTTTTCCAAAAACTGGGGTATTGTGGCCATGTCTCCAGTTTTACCTGTTTACATTTTTAACAAATTATTTGGATTAATCTACGATAAAAACTCTTCTTCGTTTGAGTCTGGTGAAGGAGCAACATTTTCATCTGTATGCTTTAAGGGACCCTTTTGCTATTCACACGTGTTTCAGATCACATCTTGGATCTTTCTAGTTACTACAATAATAATCCTTTGGATGATTTATACCGAGAAGCATCAAGTTTTGACTAAGACCAGAAGAAAAGTCGACATCAACAGCGATGATATTTCATTTGTGGAATGCTAGATTTTATTCATTGTTCGCTTTTTATAAATTGGATTTCTGCAATAAAATTTATATAAAATAACCTAAACATATTAAAGTCAACACTTTACCAAGAACCTTCATAGTTAACATCCTTGTTGTTGTTATTGTTGTCAACTTGGTTGTCAGGCTTAGTATCCATAGGCTCAGGGGTATAGTCTCTATGGTTAACGGGAGACTTGGATCTTTCGCGAGAGCGAGATCTTGAGCGGTTTCTGTCGTCGTTGCGTTCACGCGAGTCATCACGAGAGTCTCTACGAACTCTGTGGCGTCTATCATCATCACGTCTGAAGCTGCCACGTCTCTCATCTCTGAGGCTTCTGCGGTGGTCATCGCGACGATCGCGACCTCTTCTGTCGTCTCTGCGGTCATCGCGACGGTCGCGGTCGCCGCCTCTACGATCATCGCGGCGGTCGTCGCGGCGGTCTCTGCGATCAAAGTCACGACGATCACGGCGTCTGTCATCACGCCTGTTATCACGTCTAAAATCCCTGTCACGGCGGTCTCTGGTGTCTCTGGGCTTGGGAGCACGGCGGTGTACAATACCCTATCATGATATTAATCTCAAGTTCTCAATCAACAATAGAATACCAAAGCAACTTACGTCGTCCTTAAGCTCAACCTTGCTGTCATTGATAACAGCGTCGGCATACTCACTAACAACTCTCTCAACCTCTTCTTTTGTTTGCAAATCAATGTAGCTGTTTCAAACTTGGTTAAAGTCAAAAAAAAAAAAAAAAATAACGAATAAAAAATAGCTTACCCAGTACCATCACGTTCACGGGAAACATCACAGAAAGCAACATCAACGTCCTGAGATCTAAAGTGATCCTTCAAATCCTATTTCGCAAAGGCAAACACTGGTGGTCAGAACAAAAAACAACGCTCGATGGCAATTGATCAGATAAAGGGTAGAATTCCATATGAGAATGGAATATTCATAGGATATGGCCAGCATAGGAGGGACGAGATAGAGATAATGGCAGCAAACATAAGAAATATTCCTTCATGACATAGGAGAAATCAGGTAAAAATGGAAAAGGGAGTGTGAAGTTTAGGGAACCAATCACCCTTAGACTCAAGGGCACATACCTGCCAAGTGGTGTCGGAGCTCAAATTGTTAATGCCAACTCTGTAAAGAATAATTTCCTTGGGAGCCTCTCTACGAGAGTCACGGCGGTCTTCGCGTCTCTCAGAAGAACGGGCATAAGCAACCTGAAGAATTTCACCAAAAACCTCCGAGTTGTCTAAACAGAAATAAATTGTTAGATTGAAATCTGGTCAACTCAGGATCGAGTGCAAAGCTTGTTGGAATGGCTCCAACATACTTAATTCTAAATGAAGTTGTTAGCAAATAAACATCGCAGAAACATATAACTAACACATGTAATTGTGATAACTTACCATCAACAGCTTTGCTGGCATCTTCAGATTGTTCGAATTCAACAAAGCCCTAAGTAGGAAGAGCCCTTGGTCAGCAATTGTTTGGCGCTGTACATTTGCCATCACACTTGTTGCATACATATCCATCCATAAGTTTGATTTCATATATAGAACCAAATTTCGAGAAGACATCAGAAACGTCGTTCTTGGAGACTGCAAGTTGTGTTAGCATTAATTAAAAATCATTTTGCAATTGGTGTGGCTAAAATATTGCTGGCGACCATTTCATGAATTGTTACTTCGGTGTATATTCACTCCAGAGACACGCGAAAAAAAAAACACCTCGAGTTAAATCAACAACAAGACAAAACTTACCATTTCTTGTCACGGGTTTAATATACAACCGAACTTCAGAGTTAGACATGATTTAAATACTTGTTTAATTATTAGTTTCTATTGGAAATATCCAGTAGTTTTTAAAGGAAAATGGTCAGATTGAGAAGAAAGGTAGGAAGGAAAATAGGAAAAATTAAAAATTTTGTAGTGTGTTACCCTAACCTTATTTTTTTCATACCTATAGGAACTAGCCGAATGAACATGATGAAATTCTCAATTTGAAAAAAAAAGAAAAAAATCTCAAGAAGTTTCCCCAAGTTTCAACTTCATCGACCGTCTACTATGTATAATCTGTTAACACGCAGCCAGCAGCAGATAAAGAGGCCCCTTGGAACTTTGTCACAGAGTGTTTTTTTGGCCTCTTCTGCTCGAAAATCACTGCGTTACTTTTCCACTCCGAAGCCCAGCAGGCCTCCTGCTCCTCCGCCAAAAAACCCTTTTAAGACTAAGTACAAGCAGATCAAGCTTGTTTGGAAGCAGTTGAATGAGCACCCTTCTTTCAGAACTTGGGCCAGTTTTGGTATGATTCTTCTTTATGTTGCAACTGCATATGCTGGTGTTCAATACTTGAACGACACCAAATATAAGGCAACTGGCGAGCCCAACCCTTACAAAAAGAAGGAAAACTTGGAGAAGGAGAGACTTGAGAAGACTCAGATTAGCGAAATTAAAGAAGTTACTGCTTCTAAGCAAACTGAATCCTCTGATACTCAAGCAAAATGCAACCATAACAAGGATGGCTTGAACGTACCCGCTCCTAGAGATACAACTGACATTTTCGACAGCTTAGCTCGCGAATACGACAACAAGATTTGGTTTGAAGAACTTTCCTCTCATATTTGGTATCGTCGTCGCCAGCTGATGAAGCAAGTGAAGGGTGACGCTCTAGAAGTTTCCTGTGGTACTGGTCGAAATATTCCTTATTTTGACAAGGAAAATATTGAATCGATTACTTTCTTGGACTCTTCCATGACTATGCTGGAAATTGCTAGAGAAAAGTTTACCAAGAAGTATCCTGAATACGAAAAAGTCCAGTACGTTCGTGGCAAGGCAGAGGATCTTGCTGAGATGGCGTCGCATTCTGGTCAAAAGTTTGATACCATTTTTGAGACTTTTGGTCTCTGCTCTCATGAAGACCCCCAGGCAGCTTTAGAAAACTTCAAGGCACTTCTTCGTCCTAATGGTCGCATTGTATTGCTAGAGCATGGAAGATCATCCTATGACTCTCTTAATCAAACTATGGATAAGAAGGCCGAGCAGAGAGTTGAGGAATGGGGTTGCAGATGGAATCTTGATATTGACGCTATCGTTCAGGATAGTGGCCTTGAGATTCTTGAGTCCAAGAAGTATCATTTTGGCTCTACCTACTACTACATTCTGAAGCGCAGTGAGGACGAATAGAATTAGGGACTATGTAAATAATATATGTGTAGATAGCTTTACTCTGAGCCGAGAGCTTCGTAAACAATGGCTTGCTTAATTTCATTTTCGATGAGCTCGCCCGCGTTCTTGTATGCTAAACTGGCCTCATAAGTGGCGACTATCCTGGCCTCGTTGATGCCAACTTCTTTATAAGCCAAAGCTTGCAGGCAGTTAACGTATCTCGCAATAGCCTGTCGAGTAGACATGGAAATCTCTTCATTGACATCACTGTAAATTTCCAAACCAGCCTCTTCCTCCAATCTTGTGATAGAAACGTTGTTGGTTTGAGCCGCTGAAGCCTTGGTTCTTTTGCTCAGCCAAATATATCCATTCACACCCAAAATACAGTCGATATTGTCTGGTAAATGGTAAGAGTGAAGCTTTGATCTAATAATGAGGGATGAAGGAACCGAGAGGAAATAACCATTACGCAGTTTTCCGTATCGTAGGGATCTAGTATGTAGTGACGCACTGCCGTCGGCATATAATGATTGGACCTCAGCGTTCAGTAAATCACCTTCTTTTAAAAACTTTCTCATCTGGAGCTCGTCAGTTTCTGATTTACGTCGTAAAACACCACCTGGTAAGTTGACAGATCCTAACATCAAAACTGCTTCTTGATTTGCTCCAATATCGACTTTCCACCGTTTGTTTCCGACCTCTGTGACACGACCAACGACGTGTTCGCCAATGACCGGGATATATCTTCCTCTAAGCGGCTTTACGCTGAGGAGCTTGTTGACCCGAACAATTGATCCAGCAACCGAAGAGTAGGTCTTGTCGTTTTTCGAGTAAGTTCCGTGACCTCGCATCCAGGTAGTCTCATCAGTCACTAATTCGCCGGGAGTGACGATGTTAGTATTGTTGACGGTGCCGATGTTGACCTTCGAAAGGTCTCCTTCATTATCAGAGTCACTCTCAGCATCGGTTAGAACAATATCACCGTCAGCATCTGCTTTGATATCGTTAATAATTTTTTGGCGTTCAGGTCGAGTTATCGTCACGATGGCCATGGTTAATGTTTTGTCGTTGTTGTTTTCGTTGTTTGATGAAGTCGACAAAGTTGGAAGAAAGAAAGACTTTTTTTTTCTTGTTAATTGAATAATGGCACCTAAAATTTTTTTTATTCTCCCAACTCTTCAAGATAAAAATTCCTAGTAGCTGTTTCAAAAGGCGACTTCTCACCAAATCATTATCTGAAATTAAAGGTTTTACTTTTAATTAAGACTATACTAAATTATATGTTTGAATGGAATTGTGTATCATAATTTACTGATGATCATAAACGGTGGTTGTGCGGTTAGGATTCTTTATTAGAGAAGTAGGTTGTTTATCAAAGCAGACACAGCACTAGTGCTCATACTCAAGATTTCCTTTGACATGACTCCAGAAATCCTTGATGAACTGTTCTTGGCCTTCACCGCCTCTCACAGCCAGGTAAACTCTTGAATCAAGAGGGGTGTCCCAGACACCAGGGTTGCCACCAACAATTCTTCCACCAGCTTCAGAGAGAATGATCCAACCAGCACATACATCCCACGCGTAGCAGCCACCTTCCCAGTAGCAGTCTAACGATCCAGAGGCGACACCACAAATATTTAGAGCAGCAGAGCCAAGAGATCTGAAGCCATGAGCAAATGCACCTCCGTCTTTGGTTTCAGCGGCCAGTGAAGTGAACGCATCAGTTTTGATCTTGAAGTTGTTGCCGCTTCTATCTGAGCCCCACTCAATAGCAACCAGTGCGCTTTGAAGTGACAAGGCGGCCGAAGGGCGTAAAGGAAGCTTCTCTCCATTTAAAAAAGAGCCGTGCCCCTTCACACCAGTGTAAAGCAAGTTTTGAAAGGGGTTGTAAACAACGCCCACATGAGGAATCTTGTTCAAAGCAAATCCAAGGGAGATACAGGAGCTAGGGTAGAAATGAATGAAGTTTGTAGTACCATCAATTGGGTCGACAATAAATGTAGGGTCATCAGTGATTTTGGTCTCACCAGCAACATAGGATTCTTCGCCAATGAACTTGAAATGAGGGTACTTTTCAGTCAATGCTTTATTAACAAGAACTTCAACGGCCTTGTCAACTTCTGTGACCAAATCAACTCCTAAATAATGTAACTACTGGTTAGTTTCACTTAATTGCGTTCATTTCTTGATAAATAAGGGTCTATTGCAGTTGGTCCTCACCATTCTTTTTGTCATCAAAGTTGACTTTACCACTCTTTTCTCTAATTAGCTTGCCAGCTGTCTGGGCAATCTCCACTAAAAAATTCTTAATCTCCACAAGGTCGATATTAGAAGCGCTCATATTTGGATCGGTTTTAGTTTGTAATTCGTAAATTTTGAGAGTGAGAAGATGTCGCGGAAGAATAAGAGAAAAAGTTTAGCGAAAATTGGAATTACCAGATCCTACCCTGTCCTGAACATGTGGAGTGCATTATTGGGTTAGGTGTTAATTATTCTGCGTCTATAATTGGCTCTTGTATTAATGCTTTGTTCCTCCTGTTGGGGGTTTGCCGTCTCGTTTCGGTTTTGGCGCTTCTCTTTTCAATTGAGATTTTCCAATTCAATAGACCTGTTCATTTCTAATAATTGTTAATACATTTTTGGTTTTTAATAATTATAAGTACCATAGCACTGGTGTGAAGTCAATCATGACAGCAAAATTCAGTACAGAGTTGTGGGTTACAGAAAGCATGTTCAAAAAGCTCGAGTTTTAAGTTTGAGATTAGCCCCGCTCTCGGTGAATCACACTCAGGTCCATTAGGATACAATTGATGTCATGTAAAGATAGTCATTTTATTAGCAATTGCAGTAACTATGTATTGATTCATAATTTGAAGGAAAAGAGAGAATGACAACAAGTTGATACAACGAGTTAAAAAAAGGTAAAAATAGTCTGAGTCTACGTGAAGTTTGGGTTTCATCACCTCAATTATCGCATCACAGATTCTAATTTGCCACATTTAACTAAAAATCTATTAAATAAAGAAAATACGTTAAATTACAGAGATCCATTAAGTTATCAATAATTATGGCCGAGTTTTGCTGATCTGCAGTGATAATGGCTGCACCAGCAATGTGTAAGGGTTTTGATGAGCTACAAGAACTCTTAGCAGTGGTTTTTAGCAAAAGAATGCAAAAAAAAAAAAAAAAAAACGACAACAACAACAACAACAACAACAACATAGCCCTCACTACAGGCACATGCTTATTTCAAGTAGCCTAGATATAGCAGAACGTAATCAAACACACGAACTCAAAGAAATTTCAAAATGATACTTAAAATTTTGCTACAAAAACAGTTTATGTTCACTGTTATTCCTTAGATATTCTTTTTGTCATTAGTAAAGATATATATTTTATTTGTGGTTATTTGATCGGCAGGCTGTGTTAATTTTTTGCAAGAGGATCTAGTGTGTAGCTCTGCAGTTAATCTTTTTTCTACCTGGCTTTAAAACTCTTAAAAAACGAGAATGAAATATATAAAACCATATTTTTGTTGTTTACTTTTATTTTTACTCTCTAAATAACATTCCTACTTGTAAGCAAAATGGCGACATTGTAAACTTTTTTGCCCTAACAGTCAGTAATTGCATAAAGACACTAAGATGAAAACAATTTGGTTGTAACTTTTTAAGTACATAAACCTGTATTTTTTAAATTTGTTTTTGTACCTCTAATTATGAAATTGAGTATTTGGATTAAAAAGAAATCATTTTTGTTTTCACCCAAAAAATATTCTTAAGTACAATAACAAACTTGAATAAGCAGTAAACTCTTGAAAGGTTGCATTCTGAGATAGAAAGAGAAAATCAAAGTCAAAGATAACCCGAAACTTCTAAGTCATTTTTGAATTGTTTGGCTATAAATGACAGATTTAACAAAACCGATTATAGATATATCAATTTGTCAGAAAACTCAGTAGTACTTTTGAAACGATCCCCAAATAAAATCAGCCATATAACTTCTATTATAGCAGTGAACACCTTTATTTTATCTATTTATCTTACGATCACAAAGCTAGTGTCAATACTTTTTGCCAGTAGTAATAAAACATTTCATTTTAAAGAACTTCCAATTTTTTTTAAAAAGAGTTAAATTAATTATGATTGATATCAGGTCTATTCTATTGTTAAACAAAATTAGAATTCTTTTTTTTTATAAAAATATTCAATTATTGTAGGAAAAAAAAATGACTGCTTAGTTTACCATTTTTATTTGCCATAGAAATTTTGAGATCAAAATAAAACAAAAGCCAACTGGTTTTTCTAATGTAAAAAAATTGTTTGTAGAATTTTTCTCAATTTATTATTGTGAGTGCTTAACTAAATGCTAGTTACGCGAGGATTTAATTTGGTGATTAAGAAGTGAAGAAGTCTTGTTCTTCATAAAGAAATTTTTGATTTCCCCATTTTCCGTGCTTGCATGTAAAAATGAAAAATATTAGTTCAAATAGGCATTATACTATTTTGTTTAAAACAATCAGAGTATTTCAATTTTTTATTTTTGTTTGTGAGTGCATTTGATATAGAAAGTAGAATTTGCCAAAAGATAGGGTTAAGATATGAAAGATTTCAAAGAGATTAAAAAATGAATTCAGTGTCAGCTTCAAACAAAAGTTTTTTTTGGCTTTTTATAATTTATAGTACAAAAGATCTTTTACTCTTTATTGAGACTAATGTTTGGAATTTGATAACTAGTTTAAAAAAAAAGCACACAGCAAGTAAAGCCTGAACTTTTGGCCGTAAGTCTTTTGTTACATTTTTGAAAACTAACAAAAATAAAAGTAAAAAATAAAAGTATTAAAAATAAGATTGCATTAGTTAAAACACATTAAAAATGTATTAAAACTAAAATCTAAATATCTTTTCAGAAATAAATAGACTGTATTAATGAAGGAACATATTACTTGTATATATAGAAGATTGAACCAAGTTGACTTTGGTTTTATGTGGATTTACAAACTCCTCTAACAACCATTTAGCGCAGAAAAAACTATCAAATTGTTTATGGATAAGATTTTTGTAAAAAAGGGGTTATTCGTATGAGTTATATATCATTAAAATACCACTTAAAGCTTTTAAGCTTTTACGGACACAAATTTTTTATCGCTGCATATTTTAGACCCTTCATGGTTTACTTGTAATAATTTGTTCGTATAAGTACACGTATTTTAGCTTTACCTTTCCATTTCCAAGTACCAGTGTATGAAGGTGATCATAGACCTATTTGGTTAGCAAATCTTAGTATGAACTGAGGAAAATAACAGTATATGTCATTTTTATATTTGCCTAAAATGATTTAAAAGTTACATAAAATCTGAGGAAAATTGAAAACTCCTAAAAGCTTTGACAAGCAGTTGTTTGAACCGGGACCTAAAATGGATATTTTAAGTTTATCTTGATTGTTAAATTAATTGAAAGCAAAGTAGCGTATCCAATTTTGTTGCCCTTCAAAAGAATTTTGTTCTGATAATTTTGTAACTCAGACTTATTCAAATCAACCTTATAAGTTCCTTATTGTAAACATATTTTTTTTTTAACAAGACGTTCGTAACTACTTTTTGAACTGGGTTTTTTTTGTTTGCAAAATTACGTAAAAAAAAACAACAGCTCAAAGTTTAAAATTCTGGAATAGGCTTTTAGCGTTTTGTAGCATTATTTAAAAAAATAACGGCTGAAGTGAATTATTCTACATTCATTCAAAAAAATTTGTATCACTTGAAAATTGTTGCCCTTCTTGTTCAGCTTCTGCTTATAAAAAATGAAAAAGTAAACTGTTACCAAATCTCCCAACAACTTGCAATCCAACTTAAAACTGGAATTATATAAAGTTCAAGGCGCTTTACTTGCCCAAAAAAAGAAAAAAAGGTAAAAATTTTTACATTTCAATAATGTTGAGAAGATAGTAACCACATTTCCTATCTATCAAAATATATTTATGAGGCTTTCAAGCAGCTTAATTTTGACAACTATTTTTGTACCGGAGTTAGTCTGACTAGGCCAGCTACCGTTGGTTGTGATTATATTTATTGAATTTTATTCATTCTAGTCTTTTATGGTCATTAATTTTTGTGCCCCCGAAAACTACTGTTCAAATTGAGATTTTTATTTTTTTTTATTTTAAGAGAGCATAGGGCACACTTCATTCATTCATTCAAGTCTGAGATAGAAATGTATTACGCCCTTCTGTGAGACCCTTTGGTATCTTTATTTATCAGTATCTAGACATCCTAATTACTATTACTCCTGAGAGTCGCTCTGGTCAAGGCTTTCATCTACTTTTGACTCAGTTACAATAATCCGAGTTGAATCTTATTAGAAAGACTGGCCAATTTCGTCTTTGCTAATCAGCGTTGAATATATATAAAGAAGTACTTTTGGAGAATTTCTTTTATCTTTAACTATTATTTATATAATTAAAAACCTACACCTAGACTAAAGTCTACAATTAATTTATCATAAATGATATTAAAATACTTGTCTTTGGTAGTCTTCTCTACTTTTAATATATATAGTACATTAATACCCAATCAGCTTCTTCTGCTAGACCCAATTCTAACACAGTATAAGTGGCCTTTGCTATAATTTTTTAATTGATCAGTCATATATCTATTTAGTATTTGAGAATGAGATCTCAAAATGTTTGTTGATTTACATACTAACTTTTCATCATGTAATAATTTTGTGTGAAATCAAGATTTATTTTTGTATTTTGCTTTCACAATTTTTTTTAGTTATGCTTGCAAAGCTTTTAACAAATCAAATTTTATAAATGCAACTCTCGAATGAATGCGTAAATTAAGTTTCGAATTCTAGTTCATTTTTAAATAATTCCCAGCTATCGTAGCAAACAGATATAAGAAAATAGAAAAAAAAAAGCTGGGCGAAGCGGGACAAACTGATATGGATGAGAGCAGGTGAGTATATAAAGTGAAACTAAAAGCAGTTTAAAAGCTTTGATTATCTGTATTGAAAACGTTTTGGTGGTGTATTAAGTCTAGTTTATTAAAACTATTAAAGAACAGCAAAACTTGTCAATTTTTTATCAACAACCAAATTGTGTCTTGATAGCTAATATATATATATATATTTAATACAAGAAAGATTGATTTTTTTTTCAGTCAGCAAAATCAAAAACCCCTTTAGGACCAAAAGTGTGGTATGAATTTTTGAAAAGTTAATCTTGATGTTGTTTTCGGCGTGAGATATCAGTGAAAATCTGCTGGTTTTCGAGTCATGAGGTTTTTAGTTCATCAAAAAGATTTGGGAAAAAAAGCCTCTCGTATAATGCAGGATTGAGTTTTAAGACAGAGTAGAATTCCCTAGACTATATGCAAGTGCATAAATAAACTTTTTTCAAACGTTGAAACCGTTTCTCGCCTTCAAGATAAAGGGAAAAAAAAGGTGTTGGGTGTGGCCCTTTTCGTAGTGGAAATTGAAGACCCAAATATTTAGTTTTAAGTACGCTAATGTTAATGTTTCTTTTTTTCTTTCTTTTTTTTTTTTTTAAATGACAATTTATCTTAAGCAAGATTAGTTTTTTTTTTTTTTTTTTTTTTTTTTTTTTTTTTTTTAATTGATGAACAATGCCCCTGAAGCTCCCCTAACCCGATCACCATAAACGGTAAGAAAGAA
Source organism: Geotrichum phurueaensis (assembly GCA_030558065.1). Classification (NCBI taxonomy): domain Eukaryota; kingdom Fungi; phylum Ascomycota; class Dipodascomycetes; order Dipodascales; family Dipodascaceae; genus Geotrichum; species Geotrichum phurueaensis. Next base: position 33,396 of record JAJMRT010000064.1, read on the forward strand.
AGAAAAAATTATTTTAGTCAACCTCAAAATCTCTAGTGCTCACATGCTTACATGCATTCTCGATAAGCATGGTTAACGACCGCCGACCATCTTTGATCTGGTCAAGATGTGATCTTCAAATCAAAATTTCTGGAATGACTTCAAAACTAAAACCTGGCTGATTCTGTAAAAAAACTATATGTCAATGAAATATAAATCTATTTTAAATTGATAATGCCTAAATTTTAGATTAGAGTTGGCCTCAATTTTGACTTTCACCATGATTAACTCATGGATTGAAATATAACTACTTGTGTGATAAAAAATGCTACTGCAGATTTTCAAAAACTCCACTTTTACCTTTAACTGGATCAAAACCAGTATATAAACAAAAAAATTGGTCTGGATTTCAAAGTTAAATCAGTGGATGGAGGTTTAATACAGACTTAAACTTTTAGCAATGAGTATTGTTGGCTGTGACTTGTACCATAGCCATACAAGCTCTCACTAATTGTTGAGTAGCAAGCAATTTAAGTACAATATGAGGGATAATTTTTTGAAAAAAATACTTTGTACTTTTTCTTGTTTTAAGCCTAAATTGTTTGTACGAAAAGTATCTCAGGAATAAATGTACACTACACTGTGTAACAATATGGGTAAGTTGAAAAAAAAAATTAACTTCAACATACTGGTGCACTACCTATGGTACATTCCAATCAGTATTTTTAGGTTTACTTTTTTTCCCAATCAGAGGTTTTACTTGTATGCGTGACATAAGAAAATTGTTTATTTTGAATAATTCTTCAACATCGTAGTCAAAAAGTTGATTTAAGCAGATGTAGAAATGGTTAAGTACTCTCTCACTTAAATATTATTATTGCAAGACTTATTATCGACTACTCTATTCTAAATATTATGCTGATTTTGTGCCGTTAAAACGCTCAAATTCAAAACATGAATTTTAGTTAACTGAATATAAGCTTTTTAAACTTAGCTAGGTTTCAAGTTTTGTTTTTTTAGAGGTACAATGTGTAGGTTTTTACTTTTCTAAATTAACAGTTGCATTTTTGAGTTTTGAGCCACCTCTGAAAGGCAATAATTTATTTTTTCCTGGTTAAATGACAACAAAGCTTAACTAAAAATTTCGAATGAGAATCATTTAGTTCAAACAGGAAGTTTAAACTATAATAATGATTTAAATCTGCACAGGGCAAACTTGATGTTTAGCCAAGTAGTATATACATAGGAGACGCATGGCTTACTTTTTTGGTTTTTTTTTTTCAAATTATTTAAAGCCATTGTCAAAAAGCACACAGTTTCAATGAATCAAAAAAAAAATTGAAAGTGGTAGATGCTGTTATAATGGTACAATATAAATTAAAATTTAATGCTGAAGCGAGAATATTCTGTTATCTTATAGGCCCTATCATCGTTTAGATTCCTGTATATATTTTGGTTAAAAATTGTCAGTAGTTTAGTTGAGGGAAAAAATTTCATGTATTTTCGTTAGGCTGGTAGATCACATACTCCCTAGAAAGGCTTTTCTGAAAACAGTCATGCATCAAGAACGCTAGCTACTGTATAAACCTGCGCCCGCCTACCATTTAGTCATTCAAGTTTTTTTTTTCTTAGTTTAAATAGCCACCACCAAAAAACCGGTATGTTTTAAAAGTTCAGAAAACCAGCAAAACCTCAGCTCTCGACAACTTTGATAATTATTACAATAACAAGCTGATTAAGATTCTAGGTGCAAGCTCCTAAATAGGTTTATACATGGTTTAGTTAATTTGGAACAAAAATGCGCAGACATCTTAATTGATGTTCAATAATCTCGCTTGGCTTTTCAAAAAATATAAAAATTTTCTGGATTTGCATTTTTTGTGGGCCACATACTATTGCAAACAGCAGACGTAATAAGGGATTCTTTTTTGGAAATTATACAATAAATACATAAATTATAATCATATAAAAAAAAATTGAATTTAAATTGAACAAAAGATCATTTCTGGAATGGTTATGATATATTTTCAGGTGACTCGTAGTAAGAACTCATTTGCTTTTTTTCAAAAAGATTGTCTTTTTTTTTTCCTTCTTTTTTTCTTAATCTCATTCGATTTATTTTTTGTCCCAATAACAATAACTTCTTTTTTATTTGACAATTTTTTTTTATGAAAACTGCAATGCTTTTAACTCAACCTCATATGTTTCAGCTTCCTTACTTCCATTGTACTTATGAGTTCTGTTAAGTTTGTTTTATTTGGAGAATATAATAGTGAAAATATATTCTAAGATACATACTTTTTTTCACAGTATTAAACTTTTTCAATCCATATCAATATATGACTTTTTTTTTAAACTTCTTTCTCGACACCGCTGCTTTGGCTAGACTCATAGAGATGAATGTTTTTGAAATTCATGTCTTTTTTGTATGTCATTTTGTTTTGTTATTTGTAACTATTTAATGAAAGGACCATGAATTAATTACCTATCTTTCTCTTTCACTTTTATTTGTATCTAATTACTTGTAAGCAAAAAAAAAAGTACCCCCGAATTTTGAAAATACATTACCACAACTTGGTATATATCCTATCGCTTATATACTTAGTTAAGACAATCACAAAGAGCCAGGATATTACTAGTTTGCTTATGGAACCACCATGCCCGACTTTGCAATAAAGACTTCCCTTCTAAATTCAACAGTCACTCTCATTTTTTGTTTACCTCCAGAACTACGTTTGACCATTGAGAATTAAGATCAACATTTTTTTTCGTGATAGCAAGTGTTCTACCACCCCCCTTCCCCCTGAAAAGCCTGAAGCTCAACTACAACTGAACTTACTGCAACTGAATTTACTACAGTAACAAAAGTGTCGCCTAACCCACTACCGAACTTCTTATAATAAACATATATATATACTTTTGTATTTTTTTTCCATTTCTTTCATTGTGACCATTGAATTGCACACGGTAATTAACATGGCTAATTAGGCTAACCATTTTTTTTCTCCATTTCTTTCATTGTGACAATTGAGTTGCTCACGATAATTGAAAAGCCTGATCAATAGAACTATCTTTTTTTTCTTTTCAAAAAACTATTACTGCAATTAGATTATGATCACATTTTTCTCAGTTTGGGCTTATTTTTTTTTTTTTTGTCGTTATTGCCAATGTATCAATATAAATTCTATAGGTTACAGCATGGTCAGAAGATTCTCTCATCTTTTTTATTTTCTTTTTTCTTTTTTTTTTGTACTCTTCCCAATCACGTAACCCTTACCCTTTATCTATCCCCCAATGACCCACGAGTTTTTTGCCCTTTCAATTTATTTCTCTCATTCTCAAATTTCTCTCTAAATTTTGATACAAACCGTGATAGAAATCCCTAAAAAATTTTTTTTTTTTTCCTCTCTTCCCTGTATAATTTCACTTCTTAACCTCTATCGTGAACCTTTCCTTCTATTTTTTTTTTCTCTCTTCCTCTTTTTCTATCATCTCTGAAAGCTGATAGTTCATATAAGCTGATTTGCTTTAGTTGTCTTCATCCTTACTTGACAATCTTTTCTTTTTTAGAAATCTTTTACCCCCTTCTTCCTCCTTTTCTATTTTTTTTTTTTTTTTTTTGCTTTTTTTTTAATCTTGAGAAATACGTTTCATTTAATTTGCCAAAAGGTTGTGCACTGCAACAACCACACTCTTCTCTCGAGCTATCCCATTATGACTCTATTGTCAATTGAAGCTCCAATCATTCAAATTGTGTCACTGTTGCTTTATTCTATCTAGATCGTCTCTGTTTTATTTTGCAACTTTTTCCGCGCCTTGAAATATATCAACAAAACACAACAAGACAGTGCACTTGAAAACCCTCGAACCAAAATTAAACGACCGTCAGCCTTTTTATCAAATTATTCTCTAATTTTTTCAAACACTCTTCATTGTCAATTGCCGGGTTACAGTTCTAATCATCGGCATTGATCATTTTTAGATTCCTCCTTCCCCTTCTTATTCTCTCTCGATCAAAACAAGGTTACAGTGCCATTGGTCAATCGTATTTAGCTAAGATATTTTCATTACTATTTATTTCCTCAGTTTACAATTGTGACAATTTTCAGTGCATTCGGCTGTTTGTTCCTCAGACCAGAAAATAGCTCTTTATTCTAACCGTCAACCTTAGCAACTTTGAGATTCTCGGTTTTCCCCCACCTAATAATTATATTGCAAAAAAAAAAAATTGTTTCAAATACAAAAAAAAATCTTTCAGGTATGTTATTATATTATCCCTCTCCATCTCTTTTACCCTCATTTCCCCGTCTTGTTCCTTTTTTTTTTTTCGTCTCCAAACTATGAGTTTAAACCAAAACGTTATATTAGCAACCTCAATCTCGTACTCAATTAGCGATTTTTCTCTACGACAGCTATTTTAGTAACAGCTATTATTCCGGTTGCCACACAGGTTAATCTGAAACTTTTATAAATTACAACCAGCAGCCCTAATTAATGTTATTTTACCAGCTTTTCTACTTTATTCCGACACTAACACCAGTTGCTTCTATTGGTTAAAAATACTTCAGTCGTTTTCTCCCCAAACCAGCAAAAGTTGTTTATTGCGACTTGACTTTTGTTTTTCTTTTTTGAAAACATCAACTTTTATTTAGCAAGGGTCAAACTTTCCTTAACAGCGTGCTAAATTCTTCCTGATTTAACTCATAATTTTTCTTGACCTCGGTTGTTTTGTCAAACTTTCATGGAAAATCGGCATAGGGGCTATTATTATACAGACAAAAGATAAATTACCTGCTGTCCCGTTCTTTCTACTAACAGTATTTTTTTTTAGCAAGTATTGGTTTCCTGGCTACTACACATTTCGATTTTCATTTGTTGAGATCTATGAGAACTTTTTTCACTCGATTACAACTCGGAAAATATTTTACGCTTAGAAACAACAAATTGATTTTTACGACTTTAAAACTTGAGAATTTGTTTACAAATTTGCATTCTGATCTATTCTGGCGATATTGTTGACAACCAAATTCTTAATTATTTATTTATTGCCTCTTTCCAAACAACGAGGGGCTTTTTTTAATTTTTAATTTTTAATTTCACCTACCTTTTATGAGTTCGCCGATAAAGTCATCTTTGACTGAATCCTACCAATTCTCCCCTCTCCCAAGTTCGACCCAGAGTTCAAATTTTTATGTTGAGCAATATCCCTTGCATACCAGATCTAGATCTTCTTCATTATTATCGGTATTCAGTGAAAAATTAGCGACACTCTTGGATGATACGGAGAATTCTAAGCACTTTAGATCCAACTTTTTTTCATTTACATTTGAGTCAGCACAAATACGCCAGCACAAGATTGTCGAAAATCAAAAGTTTAAAATTCCAATAGAACGTTTAAAGTCCACAAGGCGGTTTTCAACTTCCAATATTCCTGCTATCAGATTTGAGAGTCAGAAAAAAAATTATTTTATTATACCAAAACATCATCCTTTTGATAGTGACCCCGAATACAATAACATCACGCCGCCATTATCACCCTTTTTTTGTAAAGACGATTCTCATATCTCCAGACCTAAGCCACCTTTATTTCCGTATTCAGTAGTTGTAACGTCGCCGTCTTTGGGAGCCCGACGATCTTCTTCCTTTTCATCAGCTAGCAACAGACGTGGTGGTAGTATAAGCAAACGTGGAAACGGTCGGCAATCAACTGGTTTTAGAGATAAACGAAAAGGTTCCGATATGTCAAATGACTCTGATAAAGACAGTGACAAGCGCGATTCAGGTGGCGATAGAGATAAGGAAAAAATGGTTGTCAAGTCAAGACAGCGAACAGCAATAGCTTGCAACTACTGCCGAAGACGAAAGGTAAGTGACTTTTGTGTATTTATTGTTTTTTTAAAAGTGATTTACTGACCTCTATTTCGTTTTATTTTAAATTTTTTTCAGATTCGATGCTCTGGAAATCCTAACATTAACGGAAATGAAGAGGATCCACGATGCAACAACTGCAAGAGATTCAACCAAGAATGTGTTTTCGCACCTGTATCAGCATCGGTGACCACAATTCCCCTTGTTACGCAAAAGCAGTTGTACTCTCATCATCCTCATCATCAGGGCTACTCTATGTACCCGCCACCGCCGCCTACAGGACCTCCTGTTCAATTTGATCCATATAAAGATGGGCAGCACCTCACAAACGGTCACCAGTACCAACAGCAGCAGCATTCATCCGATGGACTTGGCTTTAGACATCCTTCTCAGCACTTGCAGGGATCTCCATATCCTGGCCCTCACCCACCCAATCTTCATAACTACCCTCCAATAAATTCATCAATGAATCAACTGCCATACCAATCAGTTCCGCAGTCTCTTCCTCCTCCTCTATCGGCGCCATCACGACAGCAATTGCCACATTTTTCTCATCATCCACAGCAACCATCCTACTACAATCACGCTATGGAGGTGAGGCAGCCCCCTTTGCCCCCTCCTCCGCAAACACAACAACCACATACCTTGCCGCCTCAACAGTGGCAAACACCACATCCACCTTTTCCCTCGCAAACACAATCACAATTGCCTTCTGTCAATGCTGGATATTCACAAGTCCCACCAATCCGTCCTCTCCAATACAATGTTGGTGACAATGGGACTAGTCAACCTTTGCGACGTGAATCATTTCAGCCACTTTCCGGGCAACAACATTCTCTCGCTTCTGTAAAGACCTCCCTTTCTCCCTCCCTAAACCAGCAATCTCATCCGTTGCCTAAAAGCGAGCCGTCTTATAAAACGAGTTCGGAACAGTCTCAGGCTACAACCCCAGTCACCTCAAACAAAAAAGGCGAAAGTGATCAAACTGCAAAGATGCGTAAATCTGGGAGAGTATCTATATCAGACTTACTAGATTAGATTCATATAGAATGTAAAATAACAGTTAAGAGCAAATATGGGACGATTTTGAAGAAAAGATGCTAAGTATCTATCTCCTCTTTTGTTATTGTGTTTGAAGTAGCTGAAGACGAACTTTGTTCATGCTTTCGAAGGAGTGGACTCCGACACAATGTAGCAGTTGGTATACTGCTAGTACTAAGCCACCCACTGCCAAATGTAGCTCTATTGTCACCAAAATGGCGCACTGGGAGACCGGGGATAAAGCTTCAGGAATAGCGAGGTTGTCGTAAAGGAATTGCAGCTCCGATTGAGGTCGTTTTATAATATTTTTTTTCCAGCCTATTTAGCAAGTGCTGCTGTATGTCTGTTTTTTTTTTTCTGAAACACAAAATGGGGGATAGTCATTTCGCTTACCCACTTTCTTATTGCAGTCTCGATACTATGCCAATTAACCAAATTAGGGTTGCCGTGTACTAGTTGGCTTCAAAGCTGACTTTGAATGATGGACGTGCTATATTGTTTATAAAACAAAGCGGTAAATATTTTGCAAACGTCTAACGCTGGATCGTATTGAGCCGCTGTCTCTATTCTCACTCAGTAAGTAGCTTTTGACTATGGGCCAGTTAGAGACTTCAGAGTTTTTTCAAGGGCCAGCTTAAGACTTACATACATTAGTAGCCAGCTACATGGATCTGGCAGACGGTGGCCGTGTGCTGCTTCTGCTTCAGCTCCTGCTTCTCCTCCTGCTTCTGTCTCTGCATCTGTTTCTCTCTCTGTCTGTCTATCTGTTACTGCATGTGCATGTGCATCTGTTTCTGCATCTGCCTCTGCTTTTGTTGCTGTTTCTTTTTTCTTAGAGCAATCTTCAATTTCATGGCAGTTCTCTCTCTACGGTGCCGCTGCCTAGTGATTGTCCAGGAAAGGGTCCTTATATTGTATGTTAACATAAATCAAATATTAAGTATGCAGTCCCACCCTTGGGAAATAGACCTCTGGCTTTTTAATTTTTTTTTTCTTTTTATTTTTATTTTTTCTCATGCCCTTAAAACAAAAGAGGCCAAATAATCTATTTTATATTCAATCTAAGCTTTAACCAATATTTACCTTTCTCTTACCTTTCTGTCAGCTTAAGTATGATTCATGTTTGTTTATGAATATCATCTATTATAATTAAGCTAAAAGATACACAGTTCAAGGTCTAATTTTGTAGTTGGATGATGCTAATTGCTAACACAATGAAAAGCCTGTTGACCTGGGGTTCAAAGCTAATGGTATTGATTTTTACTGACGAGCGTTACTAGGGTAAGGTTAATCACATGATATTCTCACTACCAAAATGGACTTTGCATTATACAACTGTGACAAAAGAGTTAGCATAATTATTGGCCGGGCAAATACCATTAGGACCACAATGATTGTAGTCGTGGAAATACACATAATTACAACACCTTTGAAACAAGTAAGCCGGTATATGAAAAGATGCCGTTGTGAAATGAGGTTTCCAAGAAAGTAGTTGCATCAACCTCATCGTTAACCAGCCAGCTGGGTGGGCCGTTTTTTTTTTTTTTTTTTTTTTTTTTCTGGTTTAGGGGGTTGGTTGCTTTGGGCGAACCTGCTTAATTCTTAAAAGGCCAGTATTTGTTAATCATCACACTCTATCCTTCCATATTTACGTGTCCGTTACTTTGCTAACTTTCGGTCAGATTTTTTTTAAGCTGATAATATTTCAAGCGTGCTGACGTCGATTTAGGATAATAAAAAGTTTGATTGAAGGACGATCTGAGAGTATTTGTCGTTGACACCATACAGGCTAAATAATCCTAATTCTCGTTGCTTTTATTTTATTTTTAGCAATCTAGTTCCGCAGCGTCAGCAATTGTCTCTCACCCTACTTTCTTTCTAATCTCCATTCATGTCAGGTACGTCTTCCCAAAAGCTGTTATTTTTACTTTATTTTGATTGAAATTTCTGTGTGAATTCCTTTTTACTTCTGTGATTCTTCTTGTTCTTGGATCGTTGCAAAAATACAATTTCGAAATCTATGTGGAGAAAACCTTCTATAACGCTCCCCATACATAAAACACATTAAAAAAAAAAAAGGACCTTGGTAGAGAAAGGCGCAAAAGTTTTCATGATAGGCTCGCACCCATGATAAAGCTTGGGAGCACCCATCTCCGCTTAATTCTTTATTAACGACTGCGAGAGAAAATGATAGCCACGGCTTCATGCCTTCTGATAAAAATGGGTTGATGAGGGATGTCTATCTATGTCCGGTGGCCGTCAGTACCAGCGACAAGTGGCACCATATGGCCTACAAAGTATGCATTTTGAATGATGAACACAATTTTCTTTTTCCTCGACGCCATGAATTTCTGGTAGTTGACATCTGCACATTCTTAATCATTTATTTTAACTAACCAATAATGACCACCAGCAAGACGCAAGTCCATTCTTAACTTCTCTATCCAATCAAGAGCCCTGGTAAAAAAAAAAAAAAAAAAAAAAAAAAAAAGAGTTTTTTTATTGTCCCTATTGTATAACCTGTGTGGTATTTTCAACATTACATAATGCGATTAGAAAAGACAACTTGAGGACTGTTGTAAATTCTCAAGCTGTGTCACCAAGAAATTGAGAATAAGTGACATTGGGGCTTTGCAAAAGTCTTTATCTTAGGCTTGATTCGTTACCTAGTTTTTTTCTTTTTTTTTTTTTTTTGCAAACTTGTTGGTTATTCAGAAACAATCGTCCGCACTGCTAGACAGGAAGCACGCTCTAAAACCGGTAAGTTTGCTGAACAACCGGCAGTATGGGTCAGGCTTATCGAAGTCAGCACTCGACAGTGAAAAGCAATCACACCAAATGTGTTTTGATTTTTTTTTTTTTTTTTGGCTTGCGTAATACCGGCTCACCTGGCACTTTTATTCATGGCACCTTGTGTTTACAGAAAAAATCCGGTTTACCCAAATTTCCGAGCCCATGGGTGCAGACTTGGATCAAATATCCTCAGACTCAGGTAAGCTTGACGTATTTTTTTTCTCAGGCAACCCAGCCAGCAAATAGAAGGCATCAACAAAGACCTATCTATCTAATCTGTGCTTGAAGTTTTATCAGAAAGTAGTTATTGTAGGGCCTAAAAACTAAACTGATATTGCTAAGATTGTAACTTCTGTTAAAAATATATTTGTGGTTTTTCTATTGTAGTTATGAATAACAAATGAACTTTTAATTGTTCCAATTTTTTTTTAAAAAAAAAAAAATCTATATGAATCTATGGCTGTGCTCAAGGTAACTGAAATACCTGCTTTTACTAGTTAGTCAAAAAGCATTAACTAATTAGTGCCTAGGTTTTGGGAATATCAAAAATATTTTATCATCTTTTAGTTGCCAGCTTTAATCTATAAAGAATCAAGATGGACTGAGCCCAAAAGGACTTAGAAAACCTGTGTATATTTTAAGTTCAAGTTATGCAGATCCTAATATTCAAACTTACTTATCTACAGGGCCGTCTAATTGTAAAATTTACAACGATCCACCTAAAAGATGTGTTTTTTTTTTTCTAGGTGCAAAAATTGTAAGGTATTCAAGAAAAAAAATTTTTAGAGGCTCAACAAACTCAAGACTTGTTAGGTTACCCAGTTGTCTTACGCAGACCTAGAAACTTTTAATTACATCTGACGCTGTATTCTGTCACCACAAGTATTTAGTCAGTAACACCTGACACGGGCTGCCGGTTTCCTGCGATTTTTTTTTTTCTAAATCGGGAAACCCACTTGGTAGAAGTCGGCAGCGGTGCTGTGGAATAAAATGGGGCAGAGACTTGAAATTTCAACCAAAATAATTTGAATAACCAAGCCTATATTTTCTTAATTATAAAAGGGTTTTTCAAGCTTTTACTTGAACTTATTAGGCATTTTTTTTTATTTACATGATACTTTTATCATAGATTTATATACGTACTAAAAAATATGGTAGATTCTTTTTTATTATCCCATTGTGAAAAAAGTTTATGTTATCTATAATCATGGTATTAAAAGATATATTGAAAGTTGATTCTTATATATGTCCTTTAAAAAGTTATTTATGTATTATAAGCTGCTGCTTTATAAATACAATTCTTGTTTGGCAGTTCAAATCTTTTGTAGTCAAAAAGATCTAGTAGAGTATGAATGCTAGTTGATAATTGGCATTATTGTTTACTATTATCAGAAGAGTTCAGTGTGCGCTCAAAAGCAAAAATTTCAAGTGTATTTTGCTGTTAATAAACGTAATATTTAAAAACATGAGCAAAAAGATCGCTCTTAAATTTAAAAGCGTCCAGGTATGAAAACCAAGTGTAGGTCAATTTATTGCGCATTTGGTGAAAGTGTGTTACACTAAATTTATTTCCACTAAATTTAGTTAAGATTTAGTCAGATGAGCAAAAAAAAAGGTACTGATTGTACAAAATTTAAAAGTTTTATAGAACTAGTTTCTCAGTCTAATTTTTTTTAAATGGCATTTTTCCAATAAGCTTTTTAAGGCTAGAAAATAAGCCTCTGTAATGAGGTTATTGGTTGCAAAAAAGTTTTTCAAGGTGAATCAAGCCTTCATTTTTTCAAAAATGTCGAAATGATTTGCAATATTGTAGAAGATTTTCCGGTAAGATTATTGTCTTGAAAGAATATAATAGTATCATAAATTTTTGCTCTGGGTTATCTTCATTTTTCATTAGAGTTAACCTCACAATAAATACATATAACTTCAAATTTTTTATCAAGTAAATCATAGCTTAGATTTGAACCATATACAGCTCTCATTTGAGTTGAAAAACTGGTCACCAAACTCGACCGGAAAAAATTAGAAAACTTTTAAGACTTCAAAAAAAACAAAAAAGAATGTTAGGATGACAGCATCCGCCACCTAACTTATCATGCTAGTCTTGGACACTCGCGGATCAGAGAGATTTAATTTAATCTTGTAGCTGGTTTTATATACGCTAGTAAATATTACTGTTTAAATAATTTTCAGACACTTAGTTTAAGTTTTTTTTCTCTTTTGGAAAATACTGAAAAAGCGAAAAAAGTTAAAAAAAAAAAAAAAAAAAAAAAAAACTGTCTTTGGATCCCCTGCTTATTGTTAAGCAACTAGGTTTCTAACGGAATGATTTGAAGTGTTCAAAAATTATTTTTTAAACTTTTGAAACTGGCGCATGCCCTAAAATAAAATCATTTTTTTTTTCATGGATATTGACTGTGATTTTCTAAAATTGGAAATAGAACAAAAACTACTTTCAGCTTTACCGAACATTTTGAATGTGCACGTTCTTGTAGAAGAGACTGTCTACAAGTTTCTATATCTCTTGCCACGGGGTTTATTTCTTTAAAGCTAGGATTTCATTTCACACACATCTTAAAACAAGAGTGATTCTTATCCCTCATGAATGGAAATTCAACTCTCAGTGTGTCATTTCTTTTTTTTTTCTTTTTTTGGGGTAGTGCATAGTAGTTTTGGTATCATTGCTGTTAGGAACCATGGCTTTCTGATTCATTACTAAGTTCTCATAAGGTGTTGATACAGAACTCAGATGCCAATTTATATAAGACTAGCACTTACAGTGTCTATGTTGTTAAACATGATAATAGAAGTTAGTGATAGACCGTACAAACAAACAAAAAAAAATTCAGTTTTTAAACATACAAGTTGTAGTTAGTTTTAATAATGTAAGTGATGTCAGGGTTTATCTTTTAGCAGAGTGAAGCTATTTTTTCTTGAATTTCTTTCATGCTATCTACAAAACGTGAGGGATTACTAAAGGCACTTTTAAATGATTGTTCTTTAAAAATATCTGTGGGCATTTTTTATTCTCAAAAGCTTTCTGAAAATAAAGCGTTTCCATTATGAGCAAAATAAATAAGTCAGTAAAGAGAAATTCAACAACAAGGCAGTTAAAATTGACGTGAACCTTTTTTTTTATTTCTATTAATCACAGAAAGAAGTAATATTACAAGATGGGAAAACGAGATTCATAAGTTCTCCAGCTATATATGTATAGAGAAACAGTTCACAACTTGAAAATCGAAAAAAAAAAAGTTTACAAGTATCAAATTAACAAAGCATCAAATATCATTATCAATAATAGTAATGGATTTGGCTATTTACCTAAAATTCAAAAGTAATAAACAAAATAGAAGAAAACTAAATGAAGTAACAAAAAAAAACATCTGATTTTGAGACATCTGCTTTGGCAAGGCTAGTCGAGCGATTTTCCCAATGGATACTTTGGGTTTCGTCATTCGATGGCGTTTAATTTACTATGGGACTAGCCTGCGTGTCATGGGTAATCCTTCAAGATCACTACTGCACTATGTGTATCCAAGTGGGAAAGCAAGCTGGTAAAACCTTGACAAGCTGTGCTATTAAGCTAGCCATCTCAAACAACATTACTGCTAAGAATGCTGTTCTAAAGTCATTAAAGTTTTAGTTGTTTAATTAAAATATTAGATACATCATATGTTCAGCCGAAAGTAATATTTATTATATGAAGGTACTGATCTCTTCCTGTGATGTTTTCACAACCTCTACAAGTAATGAAACTAAATATTTTAGAATGTAATATTTAAAGTTCATGTGCTATATCTTGAGTTTTTGAGCCTAGTTAGATCTCAACCCTGCATCCCATGCAGCTAGAAACTCAAATTGATCCTGTTAACCAGTATGGAGGAAGACCAATGCTTTCCCAGCAGAATTTCAAACCGTTATATCCTCGTCATAGCAAATTAAATAGACCTTGATTTAAAACTGTCAAATTTTCTATATTTTCATTTTTTTCAGTGTAAACTGTTGTTGAGGAAAATCTTTTTTTTTTTTTTTTTTTTGGAAAAACAAGCTCTTTGTCGCAGCCAAAACTTTAAAAAAATATTTAAGACTTAAGTTTTAAAGTTTGTAAAAATAGTTTAATAAATATGTATTAAGTATTTTCTTGAGCAGTTTGGAAAACAGTATTCCTTTGGAAAGCATTTTTGATAAATGGAACTTTTTTTTTTTTTTACTTTTAGCAGTAAATAAACACTGGTAAAAAAGAATAATCAAAATAGGTTCAAAATTTCACAATAAATGCTAAGAAAGAATATTTATGATTACTGGTAGAAAATGATAATTGTTGAATCTACTGTGTATGTGAGGATGTGTAACGTCAAGGTATTTAGCTAATATATGAACTTTTCTATTCATATTAAGCAGATATAAAAAAATATTTAATATTTTGGCTAGTACGAACTATAAAAAAAGCGTCTGGGGCCAAACATGTTAAGCCGTAAAGAAGTAGCGAAAAGATCATTTACTTAGTATACATTGATCCTGTCCTGCAAAATGCAAAAAAAAAAGTTTTTTTGTAGGCAAACAAAATTATAAACAATAATATCCAATCATAGTTTATATTGTCAATTGACTCTCTCTCGACATTCCATTAAGCAGTGTATGTAAAAGGCCGGGCTTTTTCATTTTTTTTTATTCAGGCTTCATTTTCTAAACAAGTAAAATTATTTGATCTGTATATCCAGGATAACTCTGCGCTAGGCTCAACTTCTGTGGACGGGAGTGGAATTGTATTTTGAATACACCTTGTATTGCCTGGCTGTTTTTCCAACAAAAAAGGATAAACCATTTAATAACAGCCATGAAAATAAGCTACCTTAAATAAACAGTATATAATTTAGAGCAAAGCGAGTGATACTGAGCTCATATATTAAATTTTTATTTCTTGATACTCGTCCTTCATCTTCATAATTAGTAGTATTACTGTCTTTTTTTTATCATGATCTTCTTTAAAAAAAAATTATTTTTCTATTTCCAAAAATTTGAGTAAGAAAAACTTGCTTGGATGGGATAGCCGTTGCCAAACAGTTGCTGGTAGAACTTTTGTTCTATTTTCAAACAACGACACTTTATAAATTACATGATTGCTAACTATGGCTAATTAGGTGACGATATATTAAATAATGATGTTAACTTCTGTGAGATATACATAGAGAGCTTGATCTGCTGTTGCTTGCATGGTTTTTATAGTTACAATTTTTAATTTCAATGGGCTGAGTTACTTTGAAAAAGTTGATCAAATTTTGCCGTAGTCACACATTTCTTGCTGCCCAAAACCTAAAGGTATTAGTAGTAGAATTCAAATAAAGTCTCTGTTAACTAGATTCGCCAGCACTGTTTTCAGCTACCTATCCAACTAATTCATGTAAATGGATCTAGGTTTTCGGGTTCTTGTCCACCGTTTTGTAATTACTAGCTCACGCGCGTGAAAAAAAAATTGGCTCTTGTAATTAATACTGAAAGTTAGAGCCCCATTTTTCCTTCCCAGAAAATTGCTGAGCAAGTAAAAACATCATGATACTGTTGCAAATGCCTAATCCAATCCGTATGATCAAATTTCTAGTGATCTAGGGAAAGAAATACATTTGTTTCCATTTGTTTTCAGTGTGAGTAACACCAAGATAGTTTGAGTATCCGAGATTCACACAAAATAACTGTAGAGCCTCTTTTTTTTTTTTTTTGAAGGTAAAGCAAAAACATGAAATACAAAATTTACGCGTTATAAATGGCCCGGCTGTGAGAAGACCGTTTTGTTTACTGACAGCTACCCGTAGTGATTATTTCTTATATTCTGGTTTTGTATCTTTTTTTTTTTTTTTTGTATTTGGTTTCGTGTGTTTGTGGTGGGATTTTAGGGTTTACGGGGACGTGAAATGGCGAATTAAAATTTTCTGTAATGTTCTCATCACACCCCTTCTATTACGCCATTTTTTTTTTTTTTTTGGCGCTGACATATGCAGGATGTATTTCGTTTTAAGCATTCCATATGTATTGTGTATATTACCCCACAGTAGGGTGGCTAGTAAGAATCTACACACAATATCAAGCAGAAGTTTGCGAGTAAAAAACCTTTTTTTTTTCAATAATTAATTGACATAAGGAGTTATGGGAGAGAATGAATAAAAAAGAAAAACAAGCAGTATAAAGGCACGCAACTTACACTTTATAAGGCGATATTTAATAGCTTTTTATTATTAGATGCTAGCAAGCAAAATGCTGAAAAGCTTTTTTTTTTTTTTTTTTTTTTTTTTTTGAAAAAGAAAAATTGAAAAATGCATGTCTAAGTTAGCAAACAGCTGAGTATATGTTGTAATACGCTATATCTTGTGATAATGAAGTAGTGTTTTCCTCAATTTTTTATTGGTAAAAGCAGCCACTAAAGGTGGCTGCTTTATGCCGCTGGCTCATTTCACCAGCTGGCTAGTTGACCATTAACTCTTTTTAGACCCAAGAACTAAAAAAGCACACATGCGAGAATAACGGCAGTTATGATTAGAATGTGAGAATGCTATTGTACACATGAAATATTAAAAAAAATGAATAAAAATAATAAATAAATGAAAAATTGAAACCAGGAAATCCAATGACAGAGAAATGGAAGTGGTATTACTTGTTTTCATTACCGCGGTTATTGTCAAACATGGTTTTTTTTTTTTTTTTGGTTGACGGGCTATATCCAGGGTGATCCCCAAAAGCTGATCCCGGCGTCGGGTTGACTACTACTGGCACCAGACTGCGTTTGAGAAAAAGTTTGGGCTAAGGAAGTAGAATCATATAGGTCTGGCCACTCAGAGACGTCAGAATTTTCTTTTTTTAAAGGTTTATTGCTGGTGACATTAACTCTCTTTGATGAAACGCCTGCTTCTATTACTCCTATTGGAGCTGGAGGGGTCGGGGCTGGTGTCTCAGATTTTATTAGTGCAAAGGGACTTAGCATACTATTTGTGACGCTACTGTTCTCCGTAACTGGTATTTCTGGTGCCGGTAACAGTGTTAGCTTCGCCGTGGCCGTTGTCGATGCAGAATTCATGAAATTAGTTATAGATGGTGTCGCGACTGAGTCAAGAAAAAAAGAATCGAGCGGGTCTAGCGGCTGCTGTTGATTCAAGTTTAGAAAAGCAGGTGCCGCGGAGGTGGCTTGATGTGACGATAGTAGTGACAAATTTTTATTCATTTGCTGCTGTGCTTGCAATGAGCTCATCTCCGCTCTACTTTTTGAGGATATCGCCATGTTATTAACGTTGCCTTCGTTGCTAGAAGCTAAAAGTGAAGTACCAGCGGCGTTACCATCTTTTTTTATAGAAGTGCTACTATTGTCGTTACTGCTGCTGCTGTTATTTATTAAAATGTTACTGTTGTGATTTGTACTGTGGAAACTAATATCACTACTTTTATGGATAGTTGAGACTGATGCTGATCGTGATTTTTCGGCTCTGCCGGATCCCATTCTGCAGGCTTTTGAAGTTATATGTCGTCTAAGCGCATCCTTTCTATTAAAGGCTTTGAAGCACTGTTCGCAAGTATAGGGGCGCACGGGAAGATGAATTTTAACGTGCCGTTTAAGATCATGATTTCGTCGGAAAGAGATTGAGCACTGTGAGCACTGGAACTGCTTGGAAACGCCGGAAGGTGTACTTGCTCCAAATGGGATGGCTGCTGTCAAAGATGCGGACGATGAAGCGGTGGCTGCAAGAGGCGAGGTTGATGCAAGTGAGTCTAACGAGGGGGTAGCTACTGTAAGGGTAGCTATTGACGCCGACTCGTTTGTGATGGAAGAGCCACCTTCAATGGCTTCTAGAGGTGATGCGGACAATGAATAATCAAAGTAGCTTGGACTGCTATTGCTACCTGGTGTAGTATTGTTTGTGGTCGATGTATTAATGGGGAAAAACGGATAATCTGGAGAAGCTGAGTTCTTCATGGTCAAAGAGCTGGAATTGTTGTTGGAGTCGGAAATATCGCCGAGCTGGCCATAGTAGAACTTATCCAGTTCCAATTCCAGGGCCGGATCCAGGTTGAAATGAGTGTCATTGTCCAGCAGAGCTTCGATAAGAGTTAGTGGGGCTGACTGAAGATAATCTTTCATGGAGAAAAACTTACAATCAGAGGTCTTTATGTTTGATTTGGAGTTAAAATGTGAATCTGTCATGCTCATCAGTGTTGATCAATGCGCTGAATTATATGAGAAGACAGTCTGAAGAAGGTAAAGAAGATGAACCGAAAATACAAAAAGGAAGAAGAGAAAAAAGAAAGAGAAAGTTTCTTTTGTATTTCCAATGGTGTATTTGTCTTTTTACTTTTTTTTGATTTCGTTTAATTTTATTTTTTTTTCATTTTTTTTTTTTTTTGGCGTGAAAAGTTGGTTTCAATAATGGCATAATCATTTTTCAATATGATTCAACTGTACCAGATTATTTCCGGTTGCTGAACGCAATTTTTTTTTTTTTTCTCAAAACGCGAAATTTTCTGTCCTAAAAAAGGGGTGGGCGTAAGACGTCCTAAGCCATACTGGGGAGATCCGTCGGCAGGTTCTTAAACTCGAGGGCAGGACATAGTCTGGTGAAAGCCAGAAATCCTGGGGGAGTCTCTAGTGATTTTTTTTTATATTCTTTTTATATGGTTTCTTAATGGCTATCCCTTTTTTCTTGTTTATTTTAAAATATTTTTAATCTCACGTTAATTCCCTTTTGCAATTGATTTTAACTATGATAATTAAAACAGAATCTATCCCTTGATATCATTGTTAATTGTCTTTAGTTGGCAAATTGTCAGTTTAAAGCCATTATGTAAATATTATTTTGGTGCCAATTCCGGGCCCAATTTTGTACCTTTTTCAGATCGTTCATCACTCTGACAACATTGTCTTTGCGAATGATGCAATTCCTTGCACCTTTAAACCTAACCCATAATCACGTGGACACAGCACAGATAGCTTCAACGTTCGTTATTAAATATCAAAATTGTAGTATAAAATCCGGTTTTATTTAGGTGTCCAGTGTATTAGTTATAACTGCAAAGGACGCCAGGTCTATCTCGGTCCGGGGCCTTTTTTAGTGCGCTTGTATCTATAAGTACGGAAATTTTGGGGAAGATCCGAATTCCCCCATGAGCTAAAAGGCTCCCCTCCGGGGAGGAAGCCCGGTAAGCTGGTCTAAGCGTACCTGGAAAAACCTGAAGCGCATTTATGTCTGCTCTACACATTTAATAGTCCTCGCCATTTTGGTTTGCTTAATGCGCGATATAATATATTTAGATTACTGTAATATCTATGCAGCTGGTTTACTCCCTCGTCATGGTAAACGCTCTAAACAAACACTATACGAAATAGTATACTTTTGATTTAAATTTTTGTCAACTACCTTATTGTACCCCCCATTAAATATTGGAAAATTCACTTTCCCTTTGACTCACAGGCAAAGTCTGTAGAGACCTTTGGCGCCATCAAATGTCGAAACCCCAAATACCCAGTTGAGACAAACCCCGCTTGTCTAGTTTTGCTGAGACAAGTGCTTTATAATAAATGAATAAAATATCTTTTAGTTTTATATACTTGTTACTTTATTGTGTAGCTTTTAGTATGTTGAACAAAAATCTATTGTTATTATTGGAACTCCATAATACCCAACAGTCAATTACTGAATTGAATTGTGTTTGAATAAAATAATCCATCAGGGTTGCGATATTTGTTATTTTGAATTACATTTTAAACATTAAAGCAAGAACCTGGTCTTCCATCTACTTATTCTAATTCCAGGAACTTTTGCGAGTAAACCGCGAACAACAATTTTTGTTCTGTTTAAAAAAAAAAACCCTTTTTAAGGCAAAATCTGGAGCCTTTTGAATTTGCACCAGATTTATGCATCGTTGTTTAATTTCGATTATTATTAAACCTTTCTTGTCTTTTTTTGAATGGTATTAAATCTTTTTTTGCTCATGGTTCATAACTAACGATGCATTTATTATTAATTGGTAGGCGTGCAACCCCAACCAGTTCTATGATGTCAACGGGCTTATAAAAAAAAAGTCGTGAATAAATATATTTATATACACACGGCTGATTGTCAGCACGTGATACGCGGCTGTACACCTACTAACTAGTCAGCAAGACTTGTGCAACGCAACCATGTTATTGTTGACTCTTAAACCTTAGAGGTTTCGCGAGCAACGTCAACAATCCACTGGTAAATCCAAAAGTTTCTTGACTGCTGATTGTTGGAAATGGCTCTTCTTTTGCAAGGATTATCGGCAAGTTCAGAGTTGTCTGACTCGGCTTTTCTCTTTGTGCCAGCGTCGGCGGTGGCTTTGTTATTCGTCATGGTCACAGGAACGTGGCAAGTATGGTTGCCAGAATCTAATCCAGTAATAACAGGTCTTGTAACAGCGGAGGTTTCAACGCTGTCGGTAATGCTATTAAAGCTAGCGCGGCGTTTACAAGAGATAAAAGACATTTGAAGCAACTCGCTACTCCACTTTTCATATTCGGAATAGCTGACATGGGCATCCCAATTCATAGCCTTAAGAAGTGCAAGCTCATTGCGGTTAATTTCGAGCGTGGGAAGACCGGACATTTTGCTCCAGGCACCAGCAGAGTAGGTGCGGTCTTGATTGTATTTGGAAGCAATAAGAAGAGTCGAGAGAAATGTGCGACGTGGCTCGCAGGCGACAAGTTTTTCCTTAGGTACGCGCTTGAAAAGATAGTAAAGTGCAATTTGAAGCGTAGAATACGAGGTGCGAGAGCGCTTGAGCAATTCCTGGATGTAACACTTGAGTGAGATCTTGCTACTGGTGGTACTAGTAGCGCTAGTCCAAATAGATTGCAAAATGATGCAGCTGGAATTAACGAGAGCATCTACGAGGTCAGTCTTAGGTGACTCATGATCGGTAATCGAGCTGGCGGGAGTGTTGGTAGAATCATTAGAGCGGGTACTGCTGTTGCTGCTGCTGTTGCTGCTTTTCGAAGACAAGGGAGTTGCCAAAGGGGAGCTTGCAGTACCCGTAAGTTTGTTCATTTAATCTCATGTGTGGGCGGTGAGGGATTTACCAAGAAGGTTAAGTAATGGGTGGTTGTGGTGATGAGTGAGAGAGAAGAGAGGCGAGTGAGGGCGAAGTGGGGTAAAAAGAGAGAGAGAGAGGGAAAAAAAAAGAAGATTAAATGTCTAAAGAGAAAGATGATAGTTTATATAAAAGGTTGACTTATTATCAGGTAAGTAAAAAAAAAAAGAATCATTTAAATGTCAAATGAGTAATACCTACCTTGTGGAAGCATGGAAGGTTTGGGCTGCTGTTTGTACTTGCTTTGTAGTTTTTTTCTTTTTGCCATGTCGGTCAAATGACTTTCAGTGACTCAAACAAAAAAAACCCCAAACAAAAAACTGACTAACCCATTAGCAGAGCGGCCTTCTCTTAAAAAAGAATTCCCTCATTGGGTAATCGCCTCCCCTGGTCTTTTTTTACTCATTATGTCACGTGGTTCACCTGCGTCAAATCTCTTCACAAAGCGGTGGCGACTTTAATCCTCTCGAGAGAAAAAAAAAAAAAGCAGGCCAGTGATGAAGTAATCATGACAGGACAAGAAACCTGACAGGCGACTATCAGTGAATCAAAGGGGAGTTTGCTTATAGGAAATGATATTGCAAAAACAACGGTCTCGTAGACGCATAAGCGCTGTCATCATTACGAGTCATGATCTTTCAGTCATAGGGTTTTTTACCGGTGGCACTGGTCGAGAAAACACGTGATCCTCTATGTTTATTGCCAAACCTGCCTATCGCGATTTGTTTGCTGCTCAGCGTTTTGCCACTTTTGTGCCAATGCCGATTGCGGAGATGACAAAATCAAAAAAAAAAAAAAAAAAAAAAAAGATGAACAATCCAGCGTTATTTTGGAGTTACCAAAGTCAGTGGATTATGATTTAACTTTAATGATTCATGACCGAGAAAGCCAAAGCTCTATATATTATTCTACTAATGGCTTTCACTGCGTTAAGATCTTCTAGAACTGTAACTCCCAATAGACTTAGCCGATAATCGATTCCTTACAGAGAAATGTACATGTACAGGACTTTCAGATTAGAATATCAAGCCTTGAACCCTTCTCTAGTATTTGGCCGAGATTTAGCAATGTTGTGTATTTAGTTTCTGACAAGAGGCATCTCACCTATGTATATACTATATATACTGTATATCGAGAACCCTTGAAAGTCTCTATTTATTCTGTCATTGAACGCAGAAGCTAATTACGCATAGTATTTATAGCAAAAATCAATCAAGTCTTTTTATTGTCATGTAGCAACTAATTGCTCTTATTTGTTATTTACACGGCGCTCTCTCACAGCAGCAGCCAGGTTCTCAAGCACGTCGGCAGTAGTCTCCCAGTTGATGCACGAGTCGGTGATAGAAACACCGTATTTCAGGGCGTCCTTGCCGCCATCTTCAGGTTTGGGAACGCTTTGGTTACCCTCGTTGATATTACTCTCAATCATCACACCGCAGATATCCTTGCTACCAGCTCTAATTTGGTCGGCAACCACATTAGCGACCTTAGGCTGGTTTTTGTAGTCCTTTGACGAGTTACCATGCGAGCAATCGACCATAATGCGGGGGCCCTTCTTCTCGGCGGAAACGACGCCAGCCTTTGTCAATTTTTCCTGAGCAGCAGCAACGGACGCAGAGTCAAAGTTAGTACCGCTCTTACCACCACGCAGAATAACGAAGCAGTCATCGTTACCGTCAGTTCCAACAATAGCAACAACACCAGGTTTCGTCACAGACAGGAAATGATGAGGGTTGTTAGCGGCTCTCACGGCGTCAATAGCAACATCGAGGCCACCGTCAGTACCGTTCTTGAAACCAACGGGGAAGGAAAGACCAGATGCAAGCTCTCTGTGCAGCTGAGATTCAGTGGTTCTCGCACCAATGGCACCCAATGAGAAAAGATCGGAGAGGAATTGAGGGGAAATGGTATCCAGCATCTCACCAGCAATAGGGAGTTTTTCGGTAATTTGGGTGAAGAGTTCTCTGGCAATTCTGAGACCCTTGTTAATCTGGAAAGAACCGTCAATGGCGGGATCATTAATCAGACCCTTCCAACCGACAGTGGTTCTAGGTTTTTCGAGGTAAGCTCTCATAATGATCAAGAGATCCTTGTCGAGCTTTTGGTTCAGCGCTGACAACTTCTCAGTGTATTCAAGAGCTGCTTTGGGGTCATGGATGGAGCAAGGTCCAACAACAACAATCAGTCTATCGTCGTTGCCGGTCAGGACATTGTGAGCGTCTTCACGGCCTTTCAGCACAAGCTTTTGCGATTTTTCGGACAGGGGGAATTCGTGCTGAAGTAAATCAGGAGGAGTCAAGGGATCGTAACCGCGGATTCTCCAATCCTCGGCCTTGGTTCTATCACCAACGTGAGTGTTTTCAATGAACATTTTACGCGTAACTGGAGCCTATATCAATACAAACAAATAAGTTAGAGTGAGTTCTTGGGTAATGGAGCAAAGAAAAGAAGGAAATGATGTTAAATGAAAAATTTTTAAGTTGTTCATTTTTACTATTAGAGTTAAGGTCACATTGCAAAACAGGTTAGTACTTACAGGCATTGCGAGAAATATTTATATAATAAAAGTTAAGAATGTGATCGTAACCAAAATGAAGAATGGGTAGAAGAAGAAGAAAAAGAAGAAAAAAAAAAAAAAAGAAGCAAAGGAAATTATTAAATTTTTCAAAACGAAAAAGGAATTTGATTATTATATATAAATTTTCCTTTTGCATACATAAGGAGGCCTCTGGAGTTTATACAGAGAGATGGGAATCCTGGTCCGCTGTGAGTTTTCCATTACGTAGAGGGTTTGGGCAAATTCATCAAGGGTTTAGTCTTTTTTTTTTTTTTCTGTCTAAAAATTAGTCACAAAAGAGGTTCTCGAACAAAAAAGAAAAAAAAAATTTAAAGCAGTTAACTCTTTGAAGAAAATGAAAAAATTTTGCAAACACTAAATAATAAAACTTTCAGAACTGAAGTTTTATGTTTGTATCATGGAAATTGAAAGCATGAACTTAGTACTATCAATTCATCAAGGCCTGCTTAAAACCAGCACCGGCCTAGAAAACGCAGTGGGTAAAGGATTTCAAGTTTTCTGTGGTAGTTTTCAGGGTTCTGATAAGTAAACATGCTTAGGTTGGTATCTCCCCTGAAAGCATTAATATGTCATGAAAAAAAAAATTGTGTGGAGAAAGTTCAAAAGTTTTTCCGATAGCTAAAGATTAGTCTTTTATTGGCCAATGTCACCCTCCAACGCTGGCATCAAACCTGATATATACGGATAAATTGAAGTAAAGTGCCTTTCTAACATTTTATGTTTATGATGACAATATTTTTTTCAAATGTACGTCAAACTATAAGCCGGGTCGGATTACCAATAAGAAACTATAGGGTGAACAGAGAATAATAATCTTTTTTTCATGGTCTTATTTTCACTTACTTCGTGGCAGAGCCCTGTATATACACTTTTTTAAAACTACTCAGGTCGCCAACCTGACATTTATCAATACAACTGAGGTAATTGGGGACCATGATCTTTTTGAAAAACCTGGAGCTTTTTCGACGGTGAAATTCTGGGGATTCAAAAAAAAAAAAAAAAAAAAAAAGTTAGAGAAAATAAAGTCATTTTATCAAAGTTTTACTATAACAGACAAATGATGATTGAATAGGCCAGTTGCAACATCACGGATCATGATAACACGATTCTTCTTCTTTGGCTTTCGTTGGTTAAATCTTCAACGTGTTTAGTTTGATTTGACGTCGAGAAAGTTTATGAAAAAATCACACAAATATGTCATTATAAGTTCATTACTTGAAGCATAACAAATGCATTAACTGTTTTCTTTTCTATTATCACAGGAAAAAAATATATTTGAAAAGAATGTTGACTATTTATTTCAACCTTTTACATCTGATTGAACCCCTAATTGGAAAACCAAATGGAACACTTTATATGAACCAGACTTTCTGTGTGATTCATAACAGCTTAGTTCTGCAAGCCTTCTTTTAAGAAGAGTCTTGTAGCAAAAGCTCAATTGGTAATCTCTAAAAATAATTTTCTAAAAGCCAGACTAAATTTTTTCAATAGAATATTTCTGGTGGGATTAACGTCTTTATGAAATTCTTGGTGGCATTCTGGACATTTAACCTCTTTGCGTCTCCAAGCTTACTGTCAAGATATCCACATTCACTGCAAGTTTCACTAGTGTACTCTTCACCGCAAATAATAACTCGGCAGTTTGGGTACGCTCTAGCCTTGTTCATAAATTGCGTCTTGAATCGGTAAAGACTCAAAGTAAGCATATTTCTAGCAGTCTTTGAAGTAATTTTCCCGCGATTTCTAAAAATCATTTCCTGGGTCTCGAATTTGAATAGGAATATAGAGATGTAGTTTTCGCAGTTCCACTTTGTTTTGTTTTTTTGTGGAGCTCATTAACTAAATTTCAAATGCGACGTAGCATCCTTGCTTCTGCTCTTTTGCACTTGTATCTCTTACGATGTTTGATCTCTGGTTGGGACGGGGGACCATTTACTTTGCAAGCTATCATAATTATAACAGAGGTTTTCAATTCTCAAAATCTTTAGTTTTCTACTTCTACAATGATCCCATTTGGATCATTTTCAGTACAAAAGGTTCTGATCCCAGGATCAAAAGCAGTGACCTTGTTTTGTGACAGTCCAGTCTATTTGTCGAGGTTTGCTTTTTGGGAATGCAAAGAGAAAAATGGCCATAACGTTTTCTGACGAGTCTAGCATCATATTTCAATTCATCTAGAAGTTTTTTTGCCCTCTTGATAAGCTCATTTTCAAAGACTTTGGGAAAGATTACACATTCTTTTATTTATATTTTGCTCCACTAGTAGATATTCTATATATATTTCTATACTTAATATCAATTGTCAAGTGAAAAAAAAGAAATTTACAAAAAGTTATGGTCTCTGGCGGGATCGAACCGCCGATCCTCGCGTTAACTGCTAGGAGTTGTATTAGCACGATGCCTTAACCAACTGGGCCAAGAGACCATTTCGTTAATTTTGAAGTCAATTAGTTTTTTACCTTCTCTCAATCCTTCTACTTAGTTTATGAATTCAATTCAATTCAATATATTTTTAACAAGAAAAAAGTTAGCAAAATTATGGAACCAGAAAACAGTGTTTCGGCTGATTTGCCGATGGAAACTCACTTTGAGGGGTCTGTCCTTGATGATCCCGATCCCCCTGACGCGGGAGTAGATGAAATTGAGGTCGATGGAAAAGAAAATGGCGATAGCGACCACATGGACATGTCTGACAGAAACGATAACGCTACCC